>MU134532.1:43580-103548 GCA_015039355.1 Ramaria rubella
TACGTGTCATATGGTTAGGTCAGAGTGGTGGTGCACTGCTCTCTTTTTCACTATCCTTCTTCTGTTCTAAGCTACAGACCTTGCCACTGTCACTCTCTGAATAGTCTGAGTCAGCTGCATATATTTCTGGAGGAGCCATGATTAGATTGGTGGTCACAGGACGGTCTGAATTTTTCCTGAGTTGGAGAGCTAATTCTCAATTGATGGCAGATAAAATAGTTTCTGAGCCATTACGAAGGATGTCTGAACCATCTGGCCATATGATGCGACCTGAATCATTTCGAGCAATGGTGTTAGCAGCAATCATTGTGTCAGCTTGATGGCATCGTCGAGTTCCATGTCCTTTTTCTCCACAGAAATAGCATTCAAACGAGCTAGAATTAGCCTGTTGGGATTGACTCGAGGAGGATGTATTGGTGCGAGGGCGAGCTTCACTTGAGCGTTGGGAGGGCTTCAGAAGAATATTGACCATAATGGGCGCCTTTGTGACAATTCGAAAATAAAGAGAGTAGTAGTTGGGGTCGCTGATGTTCATGCGAGCAAGCTTGTCGATGAGATCTGCAACTTCGTCAGTTTCATTCTGGGATGAGCCATTAGGTTTAGAAGTCGAAGATGAAGGAGTAGAAGTCGAAGTAGGAGGGGAAGAAGCAGGAGAAGCTTTCTTGGACTTGGAGGTTGCCTTCTTCTTCTTTTTCTTCTTGTCGTCATCAGAATCACTGTCGTCATTGTCTGATAAATCACTTTCTTCTTCATCTGAGGAATCTGCTTCTGAAACAAGACCATCTGAGTCAGATTCATCATCATAGAATTTACCAAGGTTGAAGACGTGTTCTGCAGCTTTGACTACAATGTAGATTTTGAAGGGAACTGATCTGTTGAGTGCAGCATTTTCCTGGAGCATTCTGTCTTCAAGTTTCTCCCAAATCGATTTTTGAATACCATGCCAGAAGTATCTTTCATAGTCATTGTCACTGATCTTGGAGCGATTGAGCAACCAGCCTGCAATGCGAGTGAACTTCCTTTGATAGCGATGGAAGTCATACAAATTTTGAAGGAGCCTGTGATGATACTTGGTTGTAAAGTTGGCCAGATCTTTCTCTTTAAAGTGTTTTGATGTCCGGTCATGATCATATAGAACTCTAAGCTTGGCATCAAATGCGGTCCAGTTCTTCTGATGGAATTCGGTTAAGCCTTCAATAACTTGTCGAACCGATCATTTGACATAGAGGGGAAGTCTTTCGAAGCGGTCTTCATTTGTTAAACCATATGCATCGGAAAGTTCTGCAAAGGTTTTGAGGAAAGTGGCAACTCCATCGTATTGACCTGAAAATCTCTTGGGTGCATAACAAGAGCGAGGGGAAGGGAAGTCAAATTTGGAGTGAATTGGTTGAGACATGATGATAGATGAGCTTTGTGAATGGGAGCTGACAGGGGTATTGAGCTCTGTTGGAGTCAAGAAGTCATATTCAAGGGGATATAGGATGGGATGGTCAATAAGGGAGTCAATTAGCAGCGGATTGTTCACAGGAATTGAAGTCCAGAGACATGCTTGATTGGGATACCAGCTAGGATCGTTGATATGAAGTTTAGATGAGGATAACAGCCAAATGTGACCTGGTGGAGGTGTATTGACTAGCTGACTGGGACGAGTGAAACGAGTCTTTGGACCAAAGAGGGAGTCAAGGATCAGGCCAAAGAAGGAAGGAGATGGATCTGATGGAGGTGAGTACTGAATGCTGGCGGATTGTACTTTGATTAGAGTACTGGACAGGCAGCGACAAATGAAGATTGATTGACAGGCACTAGGAACGATCGCCAATGGATGACGTCAAAAGGATGCAGTACAAATCGGGCTAATGAGATCCTGGAAATTGGCACTTGATGAAGGGCACTGTCAGATGTCAGTGAAGACCGGATGTAGTCAGAAGTAGTCGGAGGTGGTAGGAGTCGGATTGGGAATGAATGGGAATACAAACGAAGGCCGGATGAGCATCAAAAGATAAGCAAGTGCTCTATGAAGCCCAAAATAGAAGGTATGAGTGCCAAGCGCCTTGGAGGTATGAATGAGGCGAGGCAAAGAGGTCCTAAGATGGCAATGGGAAGTCCGGATGTGGAACAGGATCTGCAGGAAAAGCTTTGATCCGGTGTGGGGTACCAATTGAGATGGCTGTCGACTGTATTGGCTGTCGCGAAGTATTGTTAAGTTGCAATTCAACTTCCTGTTATGTACAAAATAGACAGGTGTCGTCGGAATAGCTAGGTATGACAGATATAAATGGCAATAACTGTCGGAGAGAGTGCCGGATAGATGAAACAGGAAGGGATAAGGCCTTATTGAGAAGATGATGGATGAGGAACGTGTGTGATGAACAATCAATGACCTAGACCGAACTGAGTTCTGGAAGGACTTGAGGGAAGGATGTGTGTCGAAATGGGAATCGGGATTGCTGAGATGATAGACGATGGACTGGGCCTCTCTGGGGCAGCCACAAATGTCGGTTTACTTTCGGAAATGAATCCAAAAGACAGTGGGTAGCAGTGTCGTCGTTGCATGGCTACTTACACTGGTGTTCGGCTCACTGCGCTTTGCTATCAGCAGCAACAAAAGTAGAACAAGGACGAAGATGATGACGTAGCAGTGATGAAGATGATGATGTAATACGCTGACGTAAGTGTAGATGATATACAACAGCAAATGTCACGTGATTGACAAAGCTGGCCTTGACGTAGACGTAGAAGTAGTAGACGTAGTAGTAGACTTAGACTTAGACTTAGACTTAGACGAGTGAATCAAACTGAAAGAGGTGAATGGGGGTACACTAAGGCAAAACAGGCCTTATATACATGAGCAGAACAACAAACGATGCAAGTATGCCATACAACAACATCGTCGACAGCAGACAGGAGAAATGACTAACGGCGAGAGGCAGAAAACCAAAATAGGAAGGTGGTTGAAGAAATGAAGGGAAATATGGCAGCGAATTTGAAATAGAAGCCAGAAATAGAATAGAAGTGAGTCACAGACAATAGACCATGTGGAACAATTGGAAATAGAAGTACAAGAAAGAAGCGAGTGAGTCAGGTGATGAAAATGAGTCATAGCTGTCCAATAGGGTTCCAGTTGCTTGTCAAATATCTCCAAAGATGAGTAATTGAGTCATGTGACTTGATGACGACTCAGAAACATGTGAACCAATCACGACACTTGGATATGAATTTCCTCCAGAGAGGGAACGAAGACGAGTCCTGCTTGACGAAGTCCTTAGACACATAACCGTAGCAAATCTCTGTTCCTGGTCCGTGCTCTTTGATGTACCAGTTATTCCTGAGGACGATACGATGCCAACCATTCACTGGTTCAAAGTTTGGGTCAAAACCGATGACGTAGAAGGGAGCATGGAAGGTTTGATTGAATACCCATATGCAATTGTGAATGCGATAAGGAGGATATGAGGGGAATACTCAGAATGGACCTTCAGGAGATTCAACATATAGAGGATAGTACCGACGATGTGCGACTTGTGGAGGAGGACTGGACAAATGAACATCAAGGGGAGAACACTGACTAGGAAGTTCAACACGTGGTCCAGCATGTATGTCTGGCTTGGCAGCCATCTGAAACAAATCGTGGGATGTGGTGGCGGCAATGCTGGATGGCATATTGAAAATAGAATCGATGAAAAATAGAATGAGTGTGGAGATGATGTGTCTGGCAGACTGGAGGTAGCACAGCAGATGATGGTCTGGCGAAAGCTGATGATGATAGGCACGTGTGCAGTGAGCGTCTTTTGTAGTGTAGTAGGCACTGTCGAGTATCATGCTTGTCACCGCCAGATTTAAATTTAGGAAGGAAACTTACCCAAAGGAGCTTAAATCCAAAAGACCGAAAACTCAGAGGATTAAATAGTGGTCCAGATATTGATGTAGATTTTTGGTCTTCACAATTTCATTGCAAATGCCTGCTTTGAAGAAAAAAAGGCTTCAAGCGAAGCAACAAAGGGCTTCAGGTGGCTTTAGGTTCAACTCAGGACTTGCCAATGACCTATTGGAGCTCACTATCGACCCAATGTACTTCCCCAAAGAACAATCAGGAGAATCCAATTTGAATGTTGACATTTTACCATGTGTCTTCAGTTTAATTGGAGAGACTATTGAGGAATCAGATGAAGAAGATGTGGATAAGCCTGGATCAACATGTCAAGTAGGAAGAAAGAGACCATATGCTGCTGTTACAAACAATATTGAGATCCTGGATGAACCTGACCTTGAGACAGCTGATGTGGAATCTTCAGTTCAGAAGGCCTGTGATTTTTGGAAAGCATTACTCTCGGAAGTAAGTCCCATTGAAATAATTTAGACAGTTTTTCTCATTTCACTATAAAGGAATCACAAAAATTCCCAATCAAGCCAGTAAAAAAATACCCAGCCACCTATAGTGGGATGTCAAGATCAGCTGTCTGTGCATGTGAATGGCAATTGGAGCAGGCGGAAATTGGGTCGCAAAAAGTTACTCACTTCTTTCACCCAAAGCTGAAGCAGCACACCCCTGCTCCAAGTCCCTCTCCTGTGCCCCAGCAAGCGATTAAAGTTGTTGACATTGATAGTGATGAAGAGGTGAGTTCAAATCTGTGTTTCCTTTCACATCTCTCTTTCAAATTTTCTGGCATTTTTGGTAGATCAGTGGTCTACACATGGATGACCCACCAAGATCTGAAGGTGCTCTGACACCAGCAGATGAGTCATCTGACGAGTTTATGAGCTGAAATTGACAATGGAGGAGCTAGATCTTAGAGACAAAGCCTGGAGGTGGACCGATCCTGTGAATGATGAAGAAGATGAACCAGAAGAACAAACCATTTATGAAATGATGAAGAAATTGATTGTGGAGGCTAAAAAATTCAAATCTTTTGCTCATCTAATTCACCTCCATGCTATCAAGGCATTTTTAGAATTACATGAGAAATATTGATGCTCAGGGAGAGTCAGAGATCCTGCCATGCATTCCAGCATGGTCATTGCAAAATTCATTGGCAGGGCCATATTTTGCCAGAAAAATAAGGTTGCTCATAATATATTGGCTACTTTTGTACCCTGCCTCCAACAACTGCAGGGAAGCACAATGCACATCCTTCTTTGTTGAACAATGAATGGGTGGCGCAAGCAGTGCGAAGGTATCTCACTGTGCTAGCTGATGGGGAGGTCAGGGTTTTCCAGTGTGAACATCTTCGATTATGAGCTTATGTGCTTGTCCGCAACCTACCTAGATTACGGCTGTTGTACTTTGCAGACAAGTGAACAATATCATTATCACATCCCTTGGCTTTGATCTTGCAGGTGCAAATATTTTGGAGAGTTCTGCCAGGTGCTGGTTGCACAAGTTAGGATATGAGATGAGAGAAGTGAGGAAGGGAATGTATGTTGATGGGCATGAGCATCCAGATGTCATTGAATATCTGATAGCAAGAACTTTCTTGAAGACATACTAAAGAGTGCTTCGTAAGTGAGGAAGGCTTGAAAATTATGATATGCATTTATATTCATCTAGTTTGTGTTGAACATATACTGATGAAGCTCTCAAACCCATTGAGCCAAAACTTGCACCGGGAGACAGACTCCATGTCCCTGTAGACCATGATGAGTCAATATGTTGCTCAAATGATCTTTGGCACCAAGTATGGGTAAGAAGCAGCTGCATGCCACTCAGGAAAAAAAGGAGAGGGGTGTGCAATACATATCTCCAATTTCATTGTTGAACGGACCGGCCACATTGTATTAAACCAGGAGCAGAGGGAAATTAATGACAAATTGCCCCTGCGTCTTCAACTCTGGCATACAGAGGCTTGGGAGATCATCTATCCAGGTAAAAACAATGATGGGTGGTGGAATATGGAAAGACTGATTGCACAGGTATTCTCTATTGTGTTACAACTCACAAATGCCAATTAAATTCACTACCTAGGTTAAGAGGATGATTCCAATATTTGAAAGACTGTATCTGGGTGCTGTGGGAGAGTTTTTCTTTGACAGTCTTCTGCCCATGGTGCATTTGCACCAAATGCTCTCAACTCAAAGGAGATGAACCTGAGACCCAGAGGAAAGCAGCAAGTGATGCATTCCACATTCATCCCAATGGATAATCCCAATCTGGCTCTTTGTGGAATGCCTCAGGAGATGGTGTTCCCAACAACACTACCCATTAATGATCCCAATTATGAATATAGGGGCAAACCCAAAGGATTGTGCCAGATTCTCAAAGAAAGAGGGCTATTGGCACTCTTGATAACTGCAAACCAGGGAAACCTACCCCCTGCAGAATGTAAACTCTGTAAGTCATCATGTGAAACTCAAGAACGGCTTCTGTGTGAAGCTCAAGCCACAGTGGATGGTCAAAATGAACTAGAGGGAGCATGTGAAGATGTCCTTCAACCTGGGACATCTTCAACATGCTGTATGCAAAAATGCTTATCCGAACAGGCTGATTTTAAGGCTGAAAAGCCATTGCTTCAACTTACCATTGAAGCAGCGGGACATAGGTGTTATTTTCTTCTGAAATTTCACTGTGAATTAAACCCAATTGAAATGTACTGGGGCTGGACTAAAAAACATAAGTTATCATTAAAACTTTCACTTCTCCATTTCTCACCTTGCTTTTACTGGTCTTAGAGTTGCAGCAGATGGCACATTCCCAACAGTGAAAAGGCTAGTCCCCGAGATTCTGGATAGCTGTCCAGTTAAAACCATCCACACTTTTTTTTTCAGAAGACATGGAGATATACAGATGGTTACTGGTAAAAATATTTCAACTGGATTTCAATTATTTCTGAGTCATTATTTAGAAAAGGTGTTAGAACCCAGATTCATTCCCAGCTTTTCCACCCTCCTCTGACATATTCTGATCCACATTTCCAATATGTTTTCCGATTTGCTCCACTCAATCTACTTATCCCCATTCCATCTATATTTAGTCATTTCCTATCAAGATCTACATCTTCAGTCTTATACCTATATTCATCATTACCTCTGATCCTGTATTTGTTCCATTTTGGATTTCCGGATTTCGTATCTTTCCAACTCAGACCATATCTATTCGTTATATATGACTCTTGCATGTACTCCATTCCTCAGTTCAAATATTAATCCACCTTGACTTGATATCTTCTCACCTAAGTCCTTCCGACTCCTCCATTCTCTGACCCCTCCATTCTTCAACTCCTCCGATATCTCCAACATTCTGACTTCTCTGAAATACCCGGACACAAAGGATCCAAGAGGGTGCAACCTATAAGTTGAAGCCAACGTCCGTACGATCCCGACTCCAAATTCCAAACTCCGACATATCCAACAAATCCAACAAGAGGAAATCAAGTTCATAACAGTATATTCAAACTGAACCTCTTGATTCTTCACTATGCCTTCTAACACCAGATCCCCAGAATAAAACCCTTCAAACCTGGATACCCAGATAATAAACCAGAGGGCAACCCTGGCGACGATGACAATGGTGACAACAATCTTAAAGATGAAGACGATGAGGATGAGGATGATGAGGATGAAGACGAAGGAAAGGTAATGCTAAAAGCTTTGAAACAGATAGCTAGGCACATGGGAAACCTGACCAAGAGTCAAAGCAGAAAAACCAAACTCCATGAACCTGACACTTTCAATGGATCAGATTCCTGCAAACTCAGTGCAAACTTCATACTTGTGACCATCCCCAGACTTTTTCTAATGATGAAGCCAAAGTCACTTACACTATTTCCTTTCTCAAAGGAACAGCAATAGATTTCTTCAAACCTGAACTCTTAGATGATGATGCCTTTGAAGACCTGTCTTGGCTCACCAGCTATCAGGACTTCACGACAATACTCTGAGAGAATTTCAGCACTTACGACCCTGTCGGCAACGTGGAAACTGAACTCGACAATCTCCAAATGTGCGACAACCAATGCATCACGAAGTGTATTGTAGAGTTGTCAAAAACCGCCTTTGGCCTGTTATCTTTGACAGAACAAAGTCAGTAACAACAAATGTGGTTAAAGAACCCTTCCAACGAAGCCGAAAGTGTTAGCGACAATGTGTGCAAAGTGTACAGACTGAGACAGCAAGGGAAATGGTGCCGTGATGGTGCCTACTTGTCGAAACTGGAATAGAGAGGGAATTTGAAAGAAGAAAGTAGAGTTTACTTAGCAGACAAAGTTCTGGCAATGCTATTGACATTGATCATTAAGAATGGAGAGAGATAAAGATGAGAGGATGATGAGTTCAGAATAGTTGTTAGACTCGTCATTTGACTTAGATGGGTAGACAACACCAAGTAAAGAGAGGGGGAAGACTTATGATAATAGAATTCAAGAAATACATGCGTTCTATCCTACTGTTTTATACTAGGCGTATTCACCGAAGTTGGATAGATACCATGTGGACTGTATGCTAAATGGAGGTATAGCTTTTGTAGTTGTTGGTGTTCCTATCTACTGATATTGGAGCCACATATATTGATGATCGGTTGTTAGGTTGAGTGATCCAATCTTTGACAGAAAATATCGCTAGTGTCGCTTGTGTCACTAGTGTCGGTAAGACATGGAGGGGATGGCAACAGTGATAAGTGTCACCATGTGTTGAATCATGACAGTAGCCCCCCTTCTAATTCAGAGCCCCAGTGACACATATAGAGGATTGCTTTGATTTGTCGGATAGTGTTGTGGTCTGTGCACATCCTGATAGGCGTTGAGAGGCACACCAGCGATAATGTAGCCTGGTCCGTGTGCAGCATGTGTCGTTAACATAAAATCAGATGCAGCCTTTAACGAGTCTTCATTCTGCTTCCAATGGTGCCCTCTTTCAACACTCTGTTAAAACAGTTCCAGACCAAGGCGTTGACTGAACCCGAACAATGCGAAAGCCTCCTTGAAGAAATCGAGATGTGGGTGAAGGAAATGGAGGGTATAGATGTGAGTCAGATCATTTCTTGTTGATACCTGTTGCTAACAGATATTGATAACAGGACAAGCTATTGGATGCAATGGAAGCTTGTCTGTCCATACAACCAAAGTTCACCATTCCAGCCAAGGTGACAAAGATTTGAAGCGATATCGAGGCAGCAATGTCTTGGGTATTGGTAATGAAGGTGAATGATTGAGTCTTTTCTGTATCCATCATTCCTAACTATTGTCGGTAGGGAGGTTTCACAGTGGCTTTGCCAAATCCTCTAGCGATAGCTGCTGCGGGCCTAGCGAGTCCTCAAATCAATACTCTGCCGAAGACAATGCCATCCGTCCCAGTAGCCCCTCTTTTTGGTAAGGGGGCGCTTATGGAGGATTTGATGGACGAACTGGTCAACAAATTCCCCAATGACAATATCACCATCGTTTCACGACACAAGGCTAAATTTCTCAGTGGCATTGGGATTGCCAATATGCATTGGATAGCTATGCCAGTGGAGTATGGTGATCGATCGGCGTACCATATCACTGGTGTCGTATATGTTGACATAAGTAGTTTCTTTATTGACTGCTTGTTTTCTTGTTAACGTCCGATAGGGTGTCGTGGTCGAGAACGAAAAGAAATGTGAGATGTGTGATCGCCGTGGTTATTGGTGTTACAGGTTGCCAGGGTGTGCGTGTGGACAGTGCTGTCGCAATGGAAAGCAGTGCAGCCTAAATTGTAAGTAGATGGTTTGTTTGTAGTTGCCATTGCTAATATCTTCTTGTATAGCCAAACATGCCAAATGGCAGACTGCTGAAGCATCGGCTTTGACAGCGGCTGCCAAGGGTAAGGGCAAGGTCATCATCAAATCGTCCAAGAGCATAGGACTTCTCAAATCTGCATCGCCTTCCATCACTGGTCCTTCCTCTCTACCTCCTATCACTTCGATTCGTTCGCAACACGCATGCGATGCTAAGCACCCTCTCGATCTTGTTCCAAACTCATTGCCAGGGGAATTGCCTATTTGTCCCTCTAAGCAACTGCATCTGGACGTCATTGGAAGCAGTGCATTGCAAAGTCTGCAGGATTCAATGGTGGAAGGAGCTGATTGGATGGATCGGTTAGCGCAACAGTGGATTGTTGCCAATAATGCAGTGATGGGGGTTCAAAAGGAAATGTTGGAGGTTCAGGCATGGATAAGAAACACAAATAAGAAGTTGGAAAAGTTTTTGTGAAGGAGTGATAAGAAGAGTGTGAATGGTGTAACATAAGAAAAGTTTCTCTTTGAAATCAAGAATAGTCGCCTTGAGAAATATTATTTGAATGAAAAGCATTTTAATTAAAAGAGAATGCAAGTTTTTTAGAAGAAAGAGTGTGAAAAATGACTTCTCAGATGTCTTGTGCAATCAATGTTGCTTTGGAAGGAATTCCGATGCCGTTGCTAGCTCACTGGAGGCAAACAACAATTTTCTGAGTCAGAAAATCTTCAGAAAATCTTCAGAATCTGCCATGTTTCCTGAAGATTTTCTAGGGACAGAAAACTTCATGAAATTCTAGAAATGTGCCCCAGAAAATTGTACAAGAAATTCTTGCCAAAACTAATGATTTTCTGATGATTTTCTGAGTCCAAGAAACTTAGAGAATATTGTGAATTTCCACAGGTTTTTCTGAAACCAGGAAAGCTTGCAAAAATCTTGCAGAAAACCATGGTTATTTAACAGTTTTCTGATCAAGGAAACTCAATAAATGAGTTTTTGAACCAGGAAATTGTCAGGAATCAGAAAACTGTTAACCATGGTTTTCTGCAAGGGTTTCTTCAAGATTTTCTGAGAATTTTAGCAAGCTTTCCTGGTTGCAGAAAAACCTGTGGAAATCCACAATATTCTTTATGTTTCTTGGACTCAGAAAATCATTGGTTTTGGCAAGAATTTCTTGTACAATTTTCTGGGGCACATTTCTGGAATTTCATGAAGTTTTTCTGGGGACAGAAAACTCTCTAAAAACCATAGGTTTTTTAGCAGTTTTCTGTCCTCAGAAAATCCTCAGGAAACATGGCAGATTCTGAAGATTTTCTGAAAGATTTTCTGACTCAGAAAATTGTTGTTTGCCTCCAGTGTATAGGACTATCATCATGTAGTGTTTTGGATTAAACGAGGGTTGTAGCTAAAGTATAATTGAAGGAAGAGTTTTAAGGTTGGGGCTTATCAGGGTAAGCCTCATGAAACGCCTTGACAGGTTTCGGTGCATGTTGAAGATTGTCAGAGTATTCTCAACTTGACACGTCGCTTGTGTGTTCATAGCCCTTCCATTTGACAAGGTATTGTATGTGTTTCCTTTGTCGGTGGGAGTCCAGAATGCAACCAACTTCGTATTCGAGGGAATTCTCAACCTCAACAGGAGATGGAGGGTCAGGAGTGCAATTTCGGATAAGACTTGGTGTCACAGGTTCTAATAGCGATACGTGGAAGATGGGGTGAATCTTCTGTAATGCTAGTGGTAAGCTGAGTCAAAACATGTGCAACAACACCTTTTCGACTATAGGATAAGGTCCCAGCCATCGGTGATCAAGTTTCTTGGATGGTCGCTTGGTTCGGATGTTTCAGCTGTCCAACCAAACTTCGTCACCAACTGTCAGCTTCAGAATTGCTCGATTGTCAGTTGATGTTTGATACTGTGCCAAAGTTACCTTAATTTGTTCGCAGAGATACTGGTGTAATCCCTTTAAGTCTACAGCCATTTGGTGAGCAGTTTCCGACAGAACAGTATCAAGGGAAACTTCGAGGTTAGGATGGAGGCCTTTATTCACAAAAAAAATGGGGTGACCTGTGCCGCTGAATGCAAAGTGTTGTTGTATGCGAATTAAGCAAGGGGGAGGAGATGTGACCAGTCATCTTTCTGATAGTTAACATAAATCCGAATGTACTGTTCAAGGACTTGGTTGAGTTGTTCGGTTTGTCCATCTGTTTGGGGGTGATACACTGTCGATAGGTTGGCCTTGATGTCAAGAAGCTGGCATAACGATCACCAGAAACGGGAGATAAAGTGTTTGCCATGATCAGAGACAATGTTGGATGGTGTGCCATGTTTAGAGAAGACATGTTGAAGGAAAAGAATGGCTACATCTTCGGAATCAATGTCATGATACATGGGGATGAATAAACCCATCTTCATTAGTCTATGGACGATGACTAGGATGGTGTCAAATCTGTCAGATAGGGGAAGTCCTTCAATAAAATCCATCGAGATGGAATCCCAAGGTCGTTCTCCAATTGGTAAGAACTTGAGGGGTCCAAATGGTTTGTGGTGAATGGATTTTGCATTGCGACAAGGGGTACAAGACTGACTTAACATAGTCAGTAATGAAAGCGAGGATTTTTGGCCAATAGTATCACCATTGAATGTTGTTAATAGTGTTGCCAATTCCTGGGTGTCACGATAATTGATAGTTGTGGCAGGATCTGAGTATGTCAAGTCGAAGGTCCTGGTGGTCTGGGACATAGTATAGACCATTATACAGAAGGAAATCACTGTCTGTCGATAAGGACCATGGGTCAGGGCGATCGTCGGCAGGTGGTAATTTCTGTTGGAGTCTCTGTATATGTGTTTGAGCGAAGGGGTCTGAACAAATTCCTTGCTTGATGGAGGAAAGAAGGGAGGCTGAGTCTAGTACTATGGCTTGCAGAAGTAACTTTCCAGCCTTGAACATGGTCTGAAAGTTATGAGGGTTAGCTTCTGTATAGTTGCTACTCCCCCCTTTAGGGTACATGTCACCATGACATATCAGTACATCTAGTTTTGTTCCAAGATATCTGGCACGATAGCAAATAATGTAGTTGAATCCTGAGAGATATTCCGACCAGTGAGCTTGCCGACGGGTGTCATCACAAAGTATTTGAGGTTTTTGTGGTCGGATAGGACAAGGACTACGTGGGTTGCGCCTTCAAGGTAGTTTCTCCATTGTTTAAAGGCCTCGAAGATGGTGAGGAGTTCCTTGTCATATATCTCATAGTTTAACTCGGCTGGATTCATGCTTCGTGAATAGAAAGTGATAGGATGGATATCACCATCGTCGGGAGAGATTTGAGAGATAATCATGGCGATGGCATAGTCGGCTGCATTGGTTTCAACAACAATAGGGTTGTTGGGGTCAAAATGAGTGAGAATTGGAGCCTTAGTGAAAGCAAGTTTGAGGTGTTTGAAAGCGTCATTTTGCAGTGTATTCCATGCAAATGGGTATCCTTACGCATCAGTCATGTTAGTGGAAGTACAATGTTGGAGAAACGAGCGATGAAACATCGGTAAAAGTTGGTGAAACCCAAAAAACACTGGACATCTTTCAGGGGTTTGGGTGTTGGCCAACCTTGAATTGCATCTGTTTTCACAGGGTCCATTGATACACCAGCTGGCAATACGATGAAACCTAAGAATTCGATGGAAACAGAGTGAAAGATAGATTTCTAGGGCTTGATATGAAGGTTATGTTATCTGAGACGAGTGAGGACCTTTCGAACGTGTTTCTGATGATCGTTGATATTGTTGGAAAATACTAGAATGTCATCCAGGTAGACTACAACAAAGTGATCAGTCATATCTCAAAGAATATTATTCATAAAGTGTTGAAATGTCGCCAGAGAGTTTGTGAGCCCCATCGGTAGTACTAAAAACTCAAAGGCTCCATATCGGGTGCGGAAGGCTGTTTTCCATTTGTGACCAGGTTTGAGCCTAACATTATAGTAACCAGCGGAAAGATCAAATTTGGTGTAGATTTTCGCTGACTTGAGCTGGTTGATAAGGTTGTTGATGAGGGGGATCGAATAGCAATCCTTGACCGTAATCTTGTTGAGAGCACGGTAGTCAACAATGAGTCGAAGGCCCCCATATTTCTTCTTAGTGAATAGTACGGGTGCTCCACCAGGGGAAATCGATGGTCGGATGTAGCCTTTTCCAAGCATATCGTCTAGGAATTCGCATAAGGCTTCCAGTTCTACTCCTGACATTGGGTATATTGGTCCATGGGGTAGTGGTTTGTTGTCTTCAATTTCAATCTTGTGGTCGTAAGACCTATGAGGTGGGACAGCTTTTGCTTCTTGTCTGGAAAAGACGTCAACAAAATCGAGGTACTCATTCAGTACAACCTTGGGGAGCAGTTCCGCTTCGTCTGTCAGTAAGACTTCGCCATGAACTAGTGATGTCGGAGCAGATTTGTGGGAGCTAGCAAGTAAACTTTCAGACCTGAGTGTGGGCAACAATGGAATAAAGTGAAAAGAGTATCTGTCTTCTCCTGCATTTATGAATTTCTTGAATGCAGCAGCACCAACAAGGGTGATTTTCGGAACTTTGTGTGTTTGAATAGCAGTAATGAATCTGTTGGGAAAAGGTAATGGGTCAGAAAACGTAGTTGGCATATTCATGTTGATTGATGATTGTAAGATAGGGGAGTCGGATTGAGAGAAATTGGGTTTTGAAAGAATACCCGATGGTGGCAATATAATTGCCGAAGAACCAGGGACTATCGAAGGGGGTGACCCTGAAGAAGTGTGGAGTTCTGGGATGGTATCGAAAACCGAAGGTAGTGTCAATTGGATGTCCTGAGTGGTTGTGATACAGGACATGGTGGTGGTCATCGTCAGAAGCGTTGAGCCATTGCTGGATTGGAATTGAAGTGACATTGAAGCCCAGTCGATTGTTGGGTTTGTGGTTTTTAGCCAGGGGAGACCTAGGACAATTGGGGCTGATGGATGAAGTTGAGTAATGAGAAGTGATAGAGATTGAGATGACGAATCAGGAAAAGAGATAGTAGTTTTGATGTATTTCTGGATGAAACCGCTAGTGGCAGGTTTTCCATCAAATAGACATAGAGAGACTGGTTGAGAAAGAGATTGTTGGGCCATCGGAAGTTGTGTCACTAATTGTGTGTCAATAAAATTTGATGTTGCCCCGGAGTCTATGAGAGTAGGTACAGGATCAGAATGATCGGATAGAGCTAGATGAATGATGAATGAGACATCGGATCAAGATACAAGTCCCGACCGTAGTTGTACAGAGGAAATTGTGTGCAGGTGTGCCATGTGACCCATTGTGCACACGTTGGATGGATTGCTGATTAGTTTTCCACCGAGGATTGAGGTTCCTCATCTATAACCTCTTCGATTATTGCTGATTGAGGTTCTGCAGAAATGGTGAAGGTGGCTTGTCCTGACGCTTGTTGTGGGTTCTTTGCATAGATACAGTTGCAACTGTGATGGTCAGGTTTTTCTCCAAAATAAATACACAAGCCTTTGGCTTTACAGCACTCCTTCTCAGTGTCAGTCAAATGACCAGTGTTATTGAGCACACTGCTGAGGTCTTTTCGATCTGTTGCTCCTCCTTGCAACGGTTTTGCTTTGTCGCTGGAGTAGTTGTTGCCTCTGTGTTCAAATGGCTTGCTCTCCAATTCATTCATGTATGTCAAAGTGCTTCCAGTCTGGTGAGCTGATGTAGCATGAGAGGTTTTCTGGTTTTGTCGCATTCCAGGGCTTGTTGCTTGAGGGTGTCAAGGGTTGTCGCTCATGGTAGCGACAGAAGATGGTCTTTGATGTGTTCGGCAAGACCTTCGTAGAACACATTGTAAAGAGCAGGGTCATTCCAACCTGTATGAGGAGCATGTTCAGCGAATCTAATCATGTATTTATTCACGTGATGATTATCCTTCATTCTGAGCTGTCAGATTGATCGTTGGGCAAATTGAGCGAGGTCGGGTTGTCCAAAAGATTGGTTGAGAACGATAATAAATTCATCCCAGTTGGTTTGGATGGTTGTTTCGGGTGATGCAGTGAGGTGGGGGAGCCACCAATTGAGAGCAATCCTGGAGAGATAGGAGGCCGCATATGCAACTTGTTGGTGATCGGTTGAAAACCTTCGAGGTTTGTTATTGAAAGCCATAATGCACTGAGCGATAAATGCTCAGATAGATTCTGGTTTGGTACCATCAAAGTGAGTCGGTTTACCGATTTCAGAATCAGTTTCATGTTGTGATTGTGTCATTACATAGTAAGGGACACCATAAGGTTGGTACCAGGGACCATTCACTGGTCCCCCAGGTGGTGGTGGTCCTCCAAAGGGATTTCCAGGAGGTCTGCCGAAAGGTGGTCCAGGTGGTGATCCTCTGAAGGGATTGCCAGGAGGTCCGCTGAAGGGTGCTCCAGGTGGTCCTCCAAAGGGAGGGGGTCTACCAGGAGGCCCAGGAGGTGGTCTGCTAGGAAATCCTGGAAGAGGGGGTTGTCCTGGGTGTCCCAAAGGGGGTCCAGGAGGCAGAGATTGAGGTTGCAACGGAGTCAACACATTTTGGCGATGCGACATAGTTGAGACTGTTGGACTAGGTGGCGGAATGGAAGGAGGCATCCTTGGAAAGCCTTGCCATTGTCTGCTGTTGAAAGCAGGTGGGTTGCCTCTAAAAGTTGGACTGTTGAATGGTGAAGGTGACATATGAGAGGGACTCAGGTGTTCCATTGCTGGCATCGTCAGGTGAGCGGTTGGTGGTCGCGGAAGTGGGGTTGCTGTTGGATCAATGGGAGGTTGATGAGGTTGAGTGAACAGAGGTCGGAGAGTGATTGGTGGTCTATGTTGCATATATGTGGTCCCAGGACGAGGATAAGGGGATCCATATTCATGCATTCGGGAAGTAGTGCTAGGCCAAAAGATATTCGATGCCACTGCTGTATAAGGGCAATTGATTGCTTGTCGAGTTGGTGTATAGAGTTCTGAATCTGATAGTGTGGGTGTTGGGATTGGTGGATGTGAGGAGGATGAGAGCAACGACAAAGTCGCCGACGGAGGCGGTAACTGTGTTGGTTGTTCATTGATAGGTTCTATAGTGACACCAGCCCTCTGCGCTCATGTATGAGCTTGCATTAGTTGTGCTCGAGTCGCGACAAGATGTCTCTGCTGATTGCTTATCAGTGCTTCGGTCTGGCGAAGATTCTCACTAAGTTGTTGAAGTTCGGTTTCTTCTTGTCCCATTGTCCGAGGCAATACCGACATCGATTGATGTGGGAATGATGACATGTGTGGAGGGAAGTCTGGAATAAAACCTCTACTTGGTAAAGGTAGCGGTGTGATGGCGGGCCCTTGGGGGTGGGTTTGGATACAATCAATAGGGGAGTGTCAGGGGTGACCCGATGAGTTGATTGTCCTATCCGACATACTTGAAAGAGAGAAACTGGGAGGAGGATTTCAACTAGTAGGTGTTAGTTCTATTATACTGTCAAAAACTGCCTTTGGCCTGTTATCTTTGACAGAACAAAGTCGGTAACAACAAATGTAATTAAAGAACCCTTCCGACGAAGCCAAAAGTGTTAGCAGCGATGTGTGCGAAGTGTACAGACTGAGACAGCAAGGGAAATGGCACCATGATGGTGCCTACTTGTCGAAACTGGAATAGAGAGGGAATCTGAAAGAAGAAAGTAGAGTTTACTTAGCAGACAAAGTTCTGGCAATGCTATCAACCTTGATTGCTAAGAATGGAGAGAGATAAAGATGAGAGGATGATGAGTTCAGAATAGTCATTGGGCTCGTCGTTTGACTTAGATGTGTAGACAACACCAAGTAAAGAGAGGGGGAAGACTTATGATAATAGAACTAAAGAAATACATGCATTCTATCCTGCTGTTTATACTAGGCGTATTCACTGAAGTTGGATAGCTACCATGTGGACTGTATGCTAAATGGAGGTATAGCTTTCGTAGTTGTTGGTGTTCCTATCTACTGATATTGGAGCCACATATATTGATGATCGGTTGTTAGGTTGAGTGATCCGATCTTTGACGGCGAATATCACTAGTGCCGCTCGTGTTGCTAGTGTCGGTAAGACGTGGAGGGGATGGCGACAGTGATAAGTGTTGTCATGTGTTGAATCATGACAAGAGTTTAACCGTCTTGATGCTAGAGTCAATTGGGGTGATGTCACCCTGCATAGGAGTTTTTATACTAAACTTCCTGACCACATCAAGGACATTCTTGTGACCCAGGGCAAAACCGACATGCTTCCGGAACTCTGACAACTCACGCAAACCATCAACAGTCGTTATTGGGAATGGTGAGGCAAGGTCAACCACGCCACCACTTCAAACAACAACACCTCTGGTAATAGCAGAAAATTGGAAAAGCAAGAATCTCGATCCAACCAATCCCAGAAGAAGATGAACAACAGCAATAATTCTGCATCTTCTTCCACCAAACCTCAATCCTCCTTGTCAAATTCCTGCAAGTCTCTGGACATTTCCAACATACTCGAAAAAGATGGAAAGCTAACCCAGCAGGAACAACAGCGACACATGGACCAGAACTAATGCATGTTCTGCGGACAACCCAGACATATCGTGAAAGATTGCCCCTGATCAACATCCCTCAGTGCTCAAGCAAAGGCCTGAGCAGCCTCTGCAACTCTGAGCAAACCCGAATCCAAAGCTGAACCTATGGCCACTACAGATTCAAAAAAAAAAATAAGCAGCTCTGAGACCTCCGCACAGACCCAGAGCTGCGTTGATTCCATCTGTGCATTTTCTGAGGTTCAACTCAACGCTTCTGCTCTTTCGCAATCCAATTCTCTTACTATACCTTTAACTTCTGACATTTCTCTGAATACTAATACCTCATGGACTCTGGTTCCACTCACTGTTTTGTAGATTCATTGTTCGCTTCCAACCTTCCACTGGAATTCCATGATATTCCGCAGATTCCGCTAAAGCTTTTCAATGGCACTTCTAATGTCATAATCTCACAGGCTATTGATATGCCAATCCATTTTCCATCCGGCGAAAATCAGGTTGTTGCTATGTATGTAACACCGCCTGATTCTAGCTGCTCCATTGTGCTAGGAGTAAGGCTGTCCACGAGTCTGAATCAACCCACAGGTACCCGTGCCTAGGACACAACTGGCTCACCTGCTACAATCTGTTGATTGAATGGGAATTGGGTAGTATATCGTTCCACATTCCTCAGCAGCAGGATTCAATTCCAATGTCACTTACCACAAAATCTGCTTCCGTGGTTGCCAGAACTCCAAAATCCATTCACGCAGACAGCCCTCTGACATTCTCACAAGACTCACCTATTGACCTAGTCCCTGCCTCTGCAGTTGCTTGCCTTTGCAAACTAGACAATGAAGAGATCTTTCAGTTATGCATAATCCCGAAAGAAAAATCCACTTCAGTCATCAACGCTTCCCTGAATCCTGATCCGACAGCCAATCTTGATGGTGTTCCATCAGAATATCATGAGTTTTCCAACATCTTCAGCAAGAAGAAAGTGGAAATTCTCACTGATCACCACCCATACGATCTCAAGATTGACTTGATAGAGGGAGAGAGTCCCCCCTTGGGAAATATTTATTCCTTATCTCCAGTTGAGCTAGAAACACTCTGAAAGTTCATTGATGAGGGAGGCTCTAGCCATAGGATTTATCTGCCCTTCACTTTCTCCACATAGTGCTCTGGTACTATTCTCGAAGAAAAAATTAGGCAGACTCTGACTTTGTATCAATTTCTGCAGTCTCAACAAAATCATGATCATGAAGAAAGACCGATATCTGCTTCCCTGACTTTCCAACTTACTGGAAAGCCCCAGAAAAGCGCAGATTTACAGCAAGATCAATCTCCAACATGCTTACCATCTAGTCTGCATTAGAGAGGGTGGCGAATGGAAAACCACCTTCAGGACCCATTATGGCTCCTTCAAATGGTGTGTTATGCCCTTTGGTCTCACTAACGCACCAGCTGCCTTTCAGCAATTCGTCAATGACATTTTTGGTGATATGCTCAATGTTTTCATCCTTAGAGCCTGTACAGAAACCATTTTTAGGCTCGAGCACCCAAGTTCAATCTCACTCAGGGGTCCGGCTGGCTCTTGCTGGCAGTCTGCTGTGACACAGCAAAGTGCGTGACCACACAGCTGCGATGGACGATGACGATGGAAATGAGGCATCCACACCCGAAACTACAGCCATGTCAACACCATCCACACCCAGAACACCCAGCTCTATGGACATCTCCTCAGCTGCCACCCCTTCCAGTTCTGAAGGTGATGTAGATCAGGGGAACAATGAGTTCAATGACCTGCTCTTTGACACCATTGCACCGACAATTGTCAGTGCAGTTAGTGAGGCAGTGATGCTCTATTCAAAATGCTATTACAACAAGATCCCCTACCACATGTCCATTCTCACCGGTCAAGGATGGGTGGACGAGCTTCTAGGCGGTCATCCGGAACGCATATGCTTGGAACTTGGGGTGCACAAACATGTCTTCCAGGGCCTTATCGTTTCTCTCCACCATGCTGGGTGTGGGGACTCTCGGTTTGTGTCCTTGGAAGAACAACTTGCGATCTTTCTCTACACCTGCGTCACTGGCCTTTCGTCACGCCATGTCGGTGAACGTTTCCAACATTCAACAGATACAATCTCCAAATATTTTCTTTTGATTCTCACGGCATTTTCCTCTGTGCCCTTCTACACCAGCAACGTTGTCCTTCCAGCTACCGATGATCCTGTCCCATCCTGAATTCTTAACAATCCAAAGTTCCACCCGTTCTTCAAAGATGCTATCAGGGCCATTGATGGTATGCACATCAATTGTGCTCCCAAGGCCGCTGAGAGGCAGGCTGCGCGCAACCGCAAGGGTGGGATCATGCAAAACTGCCTGACGGCATGTACGTTTGACCTCAAATTCATCTACCTGTACACGGGCTGGGAGGGCTCAGCCGCAGATAGCGCAATGTACAACGATGCGAGGCTCACTGATTTTCTCATCCCCATTGGAAGGTACTATCTGGCAGATGCTGGCTTCCCACTGTGTGCAAACCTCCTGGTTCCCTACTGCGGAGTCCGCTATCATCTTGTGGAATGGGGTCGTGCAGGGCTAAGGTGAGCCCTACTTTGTTTGTTGTTATAATGCTTGACATTCTCTCAAGACCCAGGAACCCCCAGGAGCTGTTCAACTTGTGTCACGCATCCGCACGCAACGTAGTGGAGCAGATCTTTGGGGTGCTCAAACGGTGCTTTAGGGTGTTGGTCCACCCTCCAGAATATTCGCTAGCCATACAGGCATGCATGCCTGCTGCTCTTGCTGCAGTGCATAACTACATTCGTTTGCATGACCTACTGGAACTGGAGGACTTTGAGGATGTGCATGACCCACACCCAGGGTCACACTTTGGGTCACTTGCACTGGGGCCACCACGTGCTGCTGAGACGAAGGAGGCCAAGGGAATGTGCAAGAAGATAGCGCAGGCGATGTTCATGCAGTACAAACAAAAGTTACAGGAACACAGGGTATAGTTGTGTATTTAATTTGTTTTGGAGCACAAATGGATATCTTTTATATCTAAGAACCATATTTCTGAGTAGTAGCATAGATTTACATGTGGGCCTCTTCGCTCCCTTCACTGACCAGGCTCGACACGGTACCCCATTTGACCTAGGTGCTTGGTGAGCCATGCACGCCGATACTCAACACGCCCTAGTGCCACATACATGCTCGCCGCCCGGGGGTCGTCGTTAAACAGATTGCAGAGCGCAACTACACTCTCAGGGTCAAGATCTGGTGCATCCTCCTGGGCCAATGCGATGGCGATCCGCGAGTGTTTCCCTTTGGTCACTACGGCGCTTGGGGTGTCTTGGGGTGAATGTGCCCTGGGGGGGGACATTCGACGGTCCTTGGACTTCTTGGGACTTGGGAGCTGATCATGGAGGAGTTGGTTAAATGCCCCCAACTCCTCCCTGATTCGGTTGAACCTGGCACCTGCAATGGTTGTCCATACCCTCTTCTCTGATGGCCCGCCTGAGTCTGGAGGCAGGGACTCCAGGGCAGAGTGTTGACGTTTGGAGGAAGCCGACGCTGAAGCCGATGCCCCACGGGAGTTGCGTGGCATCACTGCCTGAGAAAGGGGAGCAGTGGGAGATGAAGGAGGGAGCACCGGTTTGCGAGCCATTGATTCAATTCCAGGAGGAATGTGAGAGTCCCCCCCGGGGTCTGGGGTTGCCCACAGCAGCCTATGTCTTGTGCTTGTGCTTCCGCAGTGATTGTGACTGCTGCATCCAATGTGCTCACATCTGCATGGACATCAAAATAGACATCCATCCCACTGACCCCAACATTACCCACAAAATCCTCAACACCCTCCTCTCCTGCTCCTCTCCTCTTCTCCTGCAACCTCTCAGATGCCCCATTGATGCCCCTGCTCAGTGGCTGGATTCCTTGCGACCTGACGTGCAGCTGGAATGCGTTTTTTCCTTTGGGTGTCGGGGTCAAGAGTAGTGCTAGAGCATCATAATGAGGGAACCCTGATTTCCTGAACTTGGCCGACTTTGGGTGAGCCTATCTGATTGTTAATGGCCAATATGAGCAGCAACAAGCTGAGTGCGCTCACCTGTAAGTATGTCTTCCATGTACTCTCTGCTCCCCGATAGTCCATACCAGTGTCATCATGGTAAGTCAGGCCCGAGAGTCCCTTGAGGGTGGTGACTCTCTGAAAGTCCTCCTTAAGCTGTAGCCGGGTCAGCACATAATCTGATGGAACAAATGTTTGGCCACGCACGCATCCCCACTTCGACCTGCATGCACCTGCAGTCTTGATACCACCTGAAGACGTATGATTGGTCATATAGGCAGCAGTGTGCATCCAAAGAGGACCTTTGAAGCTCATGCCGTTGCCTGCTTCTGCCTTGTGGTCAACCAGGAAGTTGATGAAAGCGGTGAGGTCCGGGGTTGGCCATTGGGCATCGAGAGTTGCGATGGTAGTCGACGAAGCAGCCAGTGGGCCGCTGTTTGCTGCTGCAGGAGGACTTCTGCTCTGAGACCTTGTGAGGATCATGGTGGAGTCAGAGTGTGACATCTAGTACTGCCAGCGAGAGCCAGCCGGACCCCTGAGTGAAATTGAATTTGGGCGCTTGAGCCTGAAAACAGTTTCCGTACAGGCTCTTATCTATTTGGACGACATCCTAGTCTATTTGAACAACCTGGAAGAACACTGAGAACATGTCTGTGAAGTTCTCCAATGTCTCTGAAAAAACTGCCTTTATGCAAGATCTGACACATGCGACTTTCACAAGACTATGGTAGAATATCTCAGATACATGCTCTCCCCTGAAGGACTTTCAATGGCTAATGACAAGATCAAAGTAATTCAAGAATGGCCTGAACCACAAAAAGTAAAAGACATCCAATCCTTCCTAATGAACTTTACCGACACTTCATTCACAATTACTCTAACATCACAATTCTGCTTACCCAACTAACCTGAAAATCAGTACCTTGGAATTTTTCCAATGAGTGCCGGAAAGCCTTTGAGATGCTCAAAAAAGCCTTCACCACAGCTCCAATTCTTATGCACTGGATTCCTGATTGTCAACTCATCGTGGAAACCAACACTTCCAACTATGCCCTTGTGGCAATCCTCTCCATCATTTCTCCAGAAGAGGGCAAAATTCATCCCATAGCCTTTCATTCTAGGACTTTCACTGCCCCGGAATTAAACTAAGGCTGTCCATGAGTCCAGATCAACCCACGGGTATCCGTGGGTTGATCTGTGGGAAAACTCATGGGTAAGGATCCCATGGGTATTGGGTACCCAATGGGCAATACCCACATGGATCTGGGTATGGATTATGGGATCCTGCCTAAAACCCATGGGTATTTGGGATTCGTGGCTTACAATTTCAGTGAGCGTAGGTAGCTACATATTGACCTTAATTTTGACAATTTATTTCATATTCTTATCTAATATTCTTATCTAATTTATTGGGGCCTGTAGAGGCCCCAATAAATTAGATAGAAACACGAAATAAATTGTAAAAATTAGGGTTAATACATAGCTAGCTACATCTGCTAAAAACAAATAATATATACCCACGGATCAACCCACGAGTAGTCCAAAACTTGTGGGTTCAGATCCATGGGTTCAGATCACCTGGATGCAATACCCATGCAGATCTGAGTATAGGGTTTGAAAATGAAAATTAGAGGTGTGTATAAGTTTGAGATGGCTTTGGGATTTTTAGGAATCCTTAGCCATCTTGTTCCTCTGTAAAGAGTTGCTTTAGAGTGTTGGAATACCCTTTGAATATCTTCGTCGATTGGAAAGAACTTTGTGAAAAATTCAGGTTCGTACTGCCAAACGTCTCCAAGTCAATTTAGGTTGTTGCGGACAATCCTGACAGAGGTTCTAGTTGTACTATGCCTCTCTATCACCTCATCTGTATCGTCCATGAAGTTAAACATTAAGTGTAAGAACTTGAAGGGCATTTGTTGTGCATATATGTATTTCGCACAACGGGGTTTCGGAGAAGATCAGCAATCTTCAAAGGGAGCATAGGTACCTATCATAAGTAAAAGGTCTTTACGCCGGCACATCCTTTATGGACACATAAAAACATTTATATCTTATCTAGGTATTGTACTAGCAGATACTAGTACATCAGAACTATCACTATGTTACTTACTAAGCCATCCTTGGTATCCTTCGTGGTGGATTCTGATAACTCAGAGACTGCACTAGTAGGCAGCTGAAGGTGTTTCTCAAAATATTAATTCCGTGCCCTTTGTAACATCCACGGTTCGGATCATGGCAGGTTTCATAAAGGCAAGAAGCAGAACAGGGGCAAGTTGTGCAAAGACTGTCTGCAGCCTGAGACCTAATATGATAGGAGACGATCAAAGAAATTACTCCAATTGAAAGTTGTCCAACATTAGGAACAAATGACTTCTTGTCGATACTGATACAGGTATGGCAGAGAATCACATGAGAGGAGCTACCGGTATGTAACCTACTAACTTACTAAACTTTTTTTAACTTAAATACCCACGGATCCAAGTCCGGGTGATCCATGGGTAGACTCATGGACAGCCCTAAATTAAACTACGATGTTCATGTCACATGACAAGGAATTACTCATGATTTTTGAAGCTTTCAAGATTTGGCGACATTACCTCAAAGGTTCCGGTTCCACCATTGACATTGTAACCAACCACAAAAACCTCGAATACTTCGCCACAACCAAGCTTTTAACCCAATGACAAGTCCGATGGTTGGAATACCTATGCCAGTTTAACCTCGTTATCCGATTCCGACCCAGAAAACTCAGAACAAAACCAGACTCTTTAACTAGACAATGGGACATCTATCCTAAAGAGGGGAGTAGTGACTATGCCAGCGTTAATCACACAATTTCCACCTTGTCTTCACTAACAAACAGCTGTCATCATCCCTCTGAGCCACTTCACTTAACGTTACAGTTCTCTGTGCAGTTACCATCATGGATTTTGAGAAACTTCACGAAGAAATCTGACAATCCATTTCCTCCAATCCTGCAATCTCCAACTATCCCATGAATCCTCCAAATCCCCGTTGGTCAGTAGATTGTCAAGGACTTCTCCGACTCAACAACCAGATTTACATTCCTGATGCTAATGACCTCCAACTTCGCATTTTACAATATCTGCATGATCATCAAATCTCCAGACATTTTGGTCAAAACAAGACACTCAGCAATATCCAACATGAATATACATGGCCAAAACTCCGCAACTTTGTTATCTCTTATGTCAAATCCTGTACAACATGTATGTGATCAAAATCCCAGCAACATCGGCCTTAGGGACTCCTCAAGCATTTACCGATTCTGCCAAGACCATGGAATTCCATATCCTTGGACTTCATTGAGCCGCTTCTGCTTTCATCAGGTTTTGACAGCATTCTTATTATCATTGACAGACTCATGAAACAAGCCATATACATTCCGACAGTTATGACGATCACTTCTCCTATGCTTACTCAACTCTTCGTTCTCCACATCTTCTCCAAACACAGTGTACCGACTCACATCACTTCTGATAGAGGTTCGGAATTTGTGTCTTCATTTTTCCGTACACTCAGAAAAGCATTAGACATGAATCTCCACTTCACTTCCAGCTATCACCCCAAAGGCGACGGTCAGACCGAACGGACAAACCAAATGCTTGAGCAATATCTCCGCATTTACTGTAATTATCAACAAGACAACTGGGCTGAACTTCTTCCAATCGCAGAATTCACCTATAACAATGCTCCAAACACGACAACAGGAGTTTCCCCATTCTTTGCGAACAAAGGATACAATCCTGACATTTCCGTACATCCTGAATGCGACCTAGTATCATCCCATGTGAAAGACTTCGCAGTCAACTTAGATGAGCTCCACCAAGAACCCTGAAAGGGAATTTACGACATGCAATCCCAATATGAGGAACCTGCAAACAAGAAGTGTTCTCCAGCCCCGAATTTCAAAGTAGGTGACAAAGTCTTCGTTAAAGCCAAACTTTTCCACACAACCTTGCCAAAAAATACCTCAGACCTTTTGAAATCATTGCACTTGCAGGTACCAGTAATTGAGCCTTCATTCTCTGTTTACCCAACAGTATGCATGCTGTTCATCCATCTTTCCATGTTTCCATGCTAGAACCCATGACTCTGAATGAAATTCCAAACCGAATACAGCCTCCACCTGTCATTATTGAAGGTGAACCCAAATATGAAATTGACAAAATTCTGGACTCCAAGATAGACAACTGCTGACATTGCAAGTTACAGTACTTGGTATGCTGGACTGGCTATCAAGGTACCAATGAAGAAACTTTGTGGATTCCTGCTACGGAATTAGGCAATGCTTCGGAAATCATTTAAGACTTCCATAAGGCATATCCCAATAAACCCGGTCCAATCCCGCCTTAACTGTTCCTTTTTATTTTTCCGATTTTTCATATGTTTTCATGTTCATGTCTCTAGTTACATTTTCCATCTGTTCCGAGAAATTCCACCTCATTTTTCCACTTATTTTCCAACTCAATCTTCCAATTCCAATTCCCAAATTTCATCCCTTTCCATTTCCCTCATCCTTACTTCCAAATCCCACTCCTGATGCTGAACCATCCATTGCACCCATCCAGTCAAAATCTGTGTTTCTTCGGTGTGCTCCTGCATGGAACTCATGTGACAATCCATGGATTTCCACAATTCGCGAATCTCCCTCAACAGCAACTCCACTGTTCCCTCATTCCCCACGTCCACACCTTTTGCGACTTCTTCCACAAATCCTGATTCTCCCAGTCGATGGCATGCTCTTTCTTCCTTTGCTGTAAGAATGTATATATATATTCTACTATGTCCATACTATGGTATGGACAGCTGTGAGTGGTTGTAGGGAGACATGGATGCCAGAGAATCCATGGGTGTTTGTGGACCTGCGGAACAACTGTACAGTCGGCCATGGGAATTTAGAGTAGCTAACTTACTTTTACTTGAACCATCACATACGTATCATACATAACACCAATTTATCTGGTCTAGTTCTGCTGAGTGATCTTTGTGAAGTCTCTAGAAGTCTTACACTTTTTTGAAGTACCAGTGCAGTAGTACTGCATTGGTGAGCTTTTGACTGTCCAACCAGTTGGGCGGTTTTCACTCCTAGTCTGTGAAGTTATTCACAGCCAGATCCAGATTATATCTGGTTCTTTACTCTACATTATTCCTATAAATTTTGATGCCTAGGCATCAGAATTGGAGTAATCACCCAGATGAGGCCACAAGCACACTGGCCTTATATAACTTGTCTTTTGAAGATCTACTATTACTATGGGATGATCTATGGGACGGCAAGCTGCTTACATTGACTCATACTCAATGTTGGTATCTTGAGCAGTACATACTTCGAGAGATCGACATACGTCTGCCAATGGATTCCTTAATCCGGTCGAGTCCAAGCCTAATTAGCAAGGACCTCGATAAGTACATGATACGTACTTACAAATGACGCTGGGAGCAATCCTTGTGTGGTCCTGTAAGGGGCCTATCTAGTAGCTATACTGGTAGACAACCTGGCAATAGTCGGATTGTGAAAGAACACATAGTCGAAGACTACGTGTACATCTGAGTCTAGGAGCTCGAGAGCTCCTAATATGACTAGGAACACTCATTTACCAAGCATGAACAAAGTTCATGCTTCACGCAATGCTACAGAAACCATAGCATTAACTGTGCCCAACCTGGTTGTCAGACAGGTGCCTAGTTCTTCGGGAAATGAACCATGCACTGTACAGTTGCTGCAGGATTCAGCAATTGTAGAGAATAAACAAAAACAAAGAAAAAATGCATACTGAAGGACTGCTGGCAGTGAAACCAATGTTTCCGAACGGATGTTGTCCATGGACGACTTCACAGTGGCTTGTGCTGCTGCCCTAGTGAGTGCTGGAATTCAATTTCCAGCACTGGGAACTGCAGAAGGCAACATGTACCGCCATTTGATCCCAGAGTCATGTCACCACAACTTGAGCCTATTGACAAGGAAGGCACTATGTTTCGACTCACGAATAGGTCAGAATCATGTGATATCAAAATGATGAGCTTGGACACACCAGTGTCCAAGCTAGGCATGAGACCAGACAGTCCTAGACTGTCTTAGAAAGCTCACGAGACAGCCACACAAAGAAAACAGCCACTACACTCAAAGTCCCTGTACATGCAGCGGAATGCACATGAGGAATTCATTCCCCATGTGGCTGACTTGTCAGTAAAACCACAAGTTGGTGCAGAGACAAACTATGTATGTAGTTCGCATGTGAGTGTGAAGGTGCCGAGTTTACAGCAAGTGTCGTTTGCGAAAGACCTTGGTCTTTCACAAAACCTGGAAGCAGAAGCCACCCATAAGCATGGACAGCAGAGGATGAGTGTCAGCCCACAAGAACGAAGAAAAGCGCGAAGCAACTACTCATGTAGTTCCTATGGTTCTTCAGAGGGATCTGGAGAAACGGAGATACTCTTAGTATCTCCGTGTTCGCAGAGTAAAAAAGGAGCTATGGGTAGAATGGGATCAGTAAGGATAGGGAGAGAAATTGTGTACAAGACATACATGATTGGGATGAGACTTCGTCTCATTCACAAGCAGCGAGTGCACTCGCTGATGATGAGAATTCAGAATTCTCATATGTCAGAAAGCAAGAAAGGAACTCACTCACCTTCTCAGAGGTTTCGTCAAGGACAAAATCCACTGGAACATCACTCGAGACGTCCAGTTCTCCAGTCCCGACAGTACTATTGTCAGGTGCTGATAGTGTACTGTGTAGTTCTACACAGTCCAAATCAGAAATATCAGTTGTGGAAACACAACTGGAAGATCTGGAAGAATACGTACCTGATGAGCACAAGGCTTCATCTTGTGCTAGCTTGTGCTAGCATAGCGAGTAAGTAACCTTGCTATAAACCTTCGTACTCCTGTAAAATCAGTCAAGGATGTGTCAGTAACAAAACACATCCCATTTGATGAAACGCACTCACCTGAGTTGTCTCATGTCTCATCTTGTACGAGATTAAGCAATGAGACGTATACTACATCTCAAAGCCATATATCGACTGTAGCTGGAAAAGAGGTCACAAAGGGACCACTGGTCAACCTGGTAGAAATCTCAGATAATCAAGTAAACTTACTTGATAACAATGGAGAATCACATCACACGAAACTCCTAGTTGACCATACTATTATGGTCAACCTGTCGACTTTTGAAGTTGAGGCAGCATGGGTGACAGGCCGCCTAATTGCTGCTGCTGATGCTGTAAATAAAACTGTAGTATTAGCGAATCAAATTGATGGAGAAGCAAAGTACGTACCTACTTCATGTGTAGCCAGTCAAGACTCAGACATTATACCTGAGTCACCTGGATCATCTGAAAAGATGATTGTACCTGTAGTGCAATATATTAGTATTGCACAGGAAATAAACAGGTATATGAGAAGTCGGAATAGCCTGATTATACAATCAGGCTCAAACCTACTGGAAGTGCAGAACATTAGTTCTGCACAAGCGAAGGTATTAGTACCTTTGCTGGAAGAGCAGCAACTCTTTGAGTCGCTGATTGAGTCTAGAACGCACCAAAGTGTGTTCTCGTTTTCGAAGGGGGAAGGGATACCACACAAAAAAACAACTGAAAAAATGTAACATTAGCTACAAGCCTAGCTAATATGTGGAAGAAGTGGATTTACTCACCTTCGAGTATGCAACCTAGACATCAAATGCGAGATGAAAGCCTCGTGTCAGTAGAGGCAGAAATGCCTTTACAGGGAAAGAACATACCTGTGCCATTCTTTCAGCAAGTGAATAGTTTGCTCGCAGCACTAAGAAACCTGACAGAAAGATCGATTTAGCAGTACAGAGGTTGGGTAATAAGGGACAAACCTCAGTGGGACACGATCGGGAACGATCATGTGATTGTAGTGGTAGCAACCTGAATAAGGATTTAGGTCAATTAGCGGATCATAACAGGGAAAGGAGACACTTACTAGTGTCTCTGGGACACGAAAGTGCATGCTCCCTACCCTTGAGAGTGGATTCTGAATCACGATGGCTCATGGCGCCATGGTCACATGAACAGAGATGTTCATGTAGTTCCATTGAGGATCTGAAAGGAAGTTCAGATCCAGATAGCCATCAAGGAAGTTGTTTCAACAAACAAGGAACTTACACACCAGTGCGTGAGCGAGTAGATCTATCATCTACTGTAGCATCCATGTATGTCAAAAACTTGACAACTATAGATACAGATGATCCACAATGTGGATCATCACTGCGTAATTGTTATGGTCAGGACTACAAGAAAAGGAACGTTGAAAATGTACCTTCGTCAACAGGTAGACCTGTTGAACTGACTGTTGGGCTGAGTGCTATCCACGGAAACAGTCCTGTCAATCTGTGCAGTTTGAGGCAACCTGTGGAATCGTCAGAAAAGAAACAAACAAGAAGTCATGATGCTTGCGCACCTGTGCACGAGCCAATAGTCATGCCTCAGTGGCGTGACTCTAGTGTATCGGCATTGACTCTGCATGCAGAGTCAAGAACAATACTGCACTGAGACAATGGTCTCGGTGATCATCCAACTCCTGCACAAGTTCATGAGTTAGTAGGTGTGCCTTTATGGCGTAATCTCTGTGAAAAATGTACCGAAGATTTGACCCAGTGGTCAAGTTCAGCCATCACCGGGGTACCCGAGGATCGTAGGTATGCATTGCAGATCAAAGATCATGATCCACGGTATGGATCTTTGCAATCTGGTCAGCGTGGTCAGAGCCATGCGAGATGGAACATTGAGGACGTACCACATACAATGAATGACTCAAACGAGTCATACTACCGCCACGGAAAGAACTCCGTCGGCTCCCATCTTGAGGTCCCACCTGTGGAGCCTGAACCAGCTGCACAACAATGCAGGAGCACGACTGAGAATCATATGTATCTGAGGTCGTGTGAGTCGTCTGCAGTGCAGCAGATTTGCAAGAACGCCTGCAACGCAGACGTCGAACGTCTAATTTACTGGTTAGATGATAATGAGAAAAACAGTCTGAACGTACCCATAGACGACTTTCAGGAGTCGTCTTCGAGACTTGGGAGAGGCCCAGTAGCCTCTCCGTGACTGTCCCTAATAACAGGGTCAAGGTCAGTAAAATGACGAGACGATAGTCTCGAGGATCGACAGACTCACGCACATGTGCGTGAGTTTTCAGTCATGCCTCAATGGCATGACTCTTGTGTACTAGACGCAGTGGAACTGAGCGATAGTGTAAACCCAGTCATTAGTCCCAGGTTTGGAGGTACGGCACGAGGATGTAGCCAAAAGATAGACAACCCACAATGTGGATCATCTTCGTCTAGAAAGTGTGATCAGAGTCACACTAAATGGAATGTCAGTGACATACCGTTAAGGAAGGACAACTCTAAGTCATCCTATGGCAACGGAAGGAATTCTGTTGATGTAGTTCCGCAGGTTCCACCTGTGGAATCACAGTCAGCTGCACAACAATACAGTATTATTGTTGAGAGCTATACTCACCAATGGCAGCATAATCCGTCGGTAAGGCTGAGCATCGGAAATGACATTGCAGGCATCGACAGATTAACCTGCAGGTTGGGACCAGTGGATCAGAGTGATGACACTGATGGTAGAGAAACGGGAAACTCACTGAGTTTTCCTGCCAGTTGTGAGTCAGGACACAACAATGTCGTGTCCTTGCCTGATCAACGAGCGTCAGAGGACAATGTTTGGTGTTACAATCAAGCAAATATAGAGGACTCACTAGTGAGCCCTCCTCAACACCAACTCGCTGTCGAGCCATTGTTCGAGAACGATGATCGAGGCGTGAACGATAATTCACACCCCATACCTTTGCAAATGCGTAGGGTTAGTATGATAGCGGACCAGCAAAACCCACTCACCAGTCCCACTGGAAAGAACCAGCAGTGCAACAGGGTAGTCGCGTTCCATAACTTCAGACCATTGTCTAAGGACGACGGTCACACTCAAGTCATACAAGGCCAGGGCAGAAGTCCCCAACCTAGACCTGTCACGCGAGAAGTCAGCAGTACAGCCATAGTAGGGATGGACCTACCTGAGAGCAAGTTTCAAGGACGTGACCTTAGGGTCACGTGTTCACTCATCAAAGTGTCACGAACTGAGGTTCGTGATCGATGATTGAAAAGCGGTGGTGACGACCTCGTGGCTGGAAATGCACGAAGTGTCAGTACTGGGTGTCGACAGGACTCAGAAAAGAGTCCTGACTCTTATCTAGGGTCCAAACACAACGAAAGTGTTGCATTATCGCCGGGTGGAACACCATCTAGTGGCGGTGTTCAGGGCTGTGAAGGCGAAGCCATGGACAGCAGTCCATGGCATATACCTGTGCAGACACATTGAGTCAGTACAAACCCAAAGATAGAGGATCTGGACCTACCAGCGATACCTGCTGCTGGCAGCCCGAATCAATGCAACAGTTGTGTCGTGTTCTTGTTCGGTGGAACACCATCTAACAACGGTGTTCGTGGCAATAACGACGAAGCCATGGACAATAATCCATGGCCTGCACCTGTACAGACACAGATCATCAGTACCTGCAGGCAAATAGAGAACTCACCAAGGAGTTCCACAGCCTGCAGTCCTGATGTACATGACACTGTGGTCGCATCAGATTCCGATGGAACATCGTGGTTTCACAATGTTAGTGAGCCAGTGAATCAAGGCATGAGCTGGTGCTCATGCCTTCCCTATACTTCATATGTCAATATTATGAATGCGAAGGTGGACTCACCTTCGCATTTGACTTTGAACGAAGAGTTCAAAGCAACATGTGATATGAATCACGTGTCCAATTACGCATCTGCGATGTGTAATAAGTCCCTGCTGTGTGGGGCATCGAGTGAGCACGATGCAGTAAATCTAACACAAGGTTTAAGCCTGGAATGCATAACGGAACCAGCAGACTCACCTGTGAGTCTTGGCCTAAGGAGTTCACAAAGGCACGACGTCGATGTCATGTCTTCGTCAAGCAGGCAGCCAGCTAGGCATAGGGGTAGTATGAAGCTAGACAATAGCCCAGCTTTCGACGTAGCAGTGCTGCAACACATCAGCATCGCGAAAAACGAACCAAGTGCAGACTCACCTAAGAGTCCTGCTCCATATCAACGCGACATCATATCCTATGATGTCGCTGCCTCACTTGAGAGCAAGGCTGGTTGTAATCCAACAAACTTGGATGGATATCCGAGTTTGCGTGTAATGCAAGACCTCCATCTTGCATTGATGATGGTATTAGTACCATCATGTAGTGAGGCTGGGAAAGACTCACTGAGCTTGTCGTTCAACGTGTTGGTGCCTGAAGGGTACCATGTGGATAGCATGATGAACAATCTGACAGAAATATCAGATAGTTTCCTGGAGAGAGAAGTTGGCATCATCGCAAGCGAAAACTTACCTTCACTTCGTAGTAGATTCAAGCCAGAAATCCGGACCGTTGAGGCTAAGGTTGCTGGTCGGTTGGACAAAAGAGAGTGATAATAGATGCTCACCCAGCGGTGAGCATCTTTGCGCCATTCCAACACCATCAAGCAATGGCAGCGGCATTGGGGGTCAACGGAAAGAGTTGAATGCCAGTTCAACTCTGCCTATAGACGTACCATGAAATGTTAGTTTTGCAGGAAAAGGAATTGACAAACACTCACCTGTGAGCTCGAGTTATCGAGCTTGATGCGACACCAGTGTTGTGTCCTCCAATGAGGTTGTGTCATTCACCAGCTCAGCTGTGCAGTTGAACGTTAGAGACTCAGACGTATGCCTGAGTCTGCCTGTAGATGCACCACAAAACATCAGTCTCATGGTAAACAGAAGAATTGACAACACACCTACGAGCTTGATTATTCGAGCTCGACGTGACACTAGTGTCGTGTCCTCCAATGACGTTGGGTCACTTGTCAACTCAGCTGTCAAGTTAAGTGTTAACGACTTGGACGTATGCCTGAGTCTACCTATAGACATACCATGAAACATTAGTTTCATGGTAGAAGGAACAGACGAGACGTTACCGGTGAGCTCAATAAATTGAGCTCGATGCAACACTATTGTCACGTCCCCAGACATGTTTTTGCCTCTCATTAGCTCAGCTGTCGAGTTGGAAGCTAAAGACCCGGCCAAACGTCCAAGTCTGTCCATTGAGAGCGGGAGCATGGCACAAAGGATGTTGGCTAGTACGTTGGCTAGTGAGCCTCTTTGCAGCTCACCGATATCACCGTCTGGCTTGATATTGCCGCCCTGTATACAGGACGGTGGGAACGGAGAAAAGATGACCTTAATGGCTGTATAAAGAAGTCAGTGTGGGTATAAGAACAAAGTGTTGGGATACACACCTTCGACAAGCAATAGCACTGGCCACCAGTGCTCTTGTGCATCTGCCACTCACGTGGCAGGGACTCCACCCGAGTGTTTAGACTACCTGTCTAAACAAAATGTCAGTGGAACACAATGGAAGGAGAACTCACCGTCAAAGTGTGGGTCTTCAAACATGTTGTTCGAAGACAGACACGATTCCCTGAGTCACATGACTGGAGATGTGTACTCGTATTTCTGGTATCAAAGACAACTCACCTTCTGAGGTGAATCCGCAGCTAATCCACGATGTGGATAGCTTTTATTATGGTTGTTCTGAACACTCAGAAGGGAAATCTGGAGCCAGGAAACATGCATATACTGTGTGTCCCGGGCCTCCCAGCACAGACTGTACTCAGACAGTCTACAACTTACATGCGACTTCGTGTCGCAAGTCCATTCAATATTTAATGTTGGATCCTGTGTCGGAAATTATATTCAGATACTATTGCTAGTAGTACTAGTAATTTAACTGTGAATAATTATATTCATTGTCAACTGCCGGATTTAACCTTCAAGGTAATTGAATGGTTAAAATCTTTGGATGAACCACCTCCATCGGCACAGCTCACATCTGTGTCACTACCACCTTGGGAGTCAGTTCAGAGAGGGAGGAGAATTTGGAAGAAAAAAGCCAAAAAGTCACAACAACAGTTGCAGAATCAGAAGCAACTGCAGCAGCAGTTGCTTGACTTCGAAGATTATTCTTTGCGGTTGAGTGATGAAGAGATATCTTCGTCACTCATCTTGCATGATTCATCACAGGAAACTGTGATGCATCAGGTGAGATTGCCACTCCCAATAACTGTGCTCATTCCAGAGCATAGGACAACATTTTCCAATCACCCACTCTCCATCAACAACATGACGGAAATTCATGTTGTGCCATCAGATCTCAATATGGTCCAGCAGCAGCTGGACAGTGTTCAGGTGGTGACTACCTCCACACTCCCTAACTTAGACATTTTGCCTAAGTTTGATTCGTCTTCCATGAGCAATAATATTGCTCATGTTATTCCACCAATCAGCCGTTCTTCTGCAGATTTACCTGTTTCATCCACTCATTCCCAACAAAATACACAGTCTATTTTGTTAACATCTATTCCATCTCACCCACATAGTGTGTGGGATTTGATTCAGAACTGGAAACAGCTTCATGCTGTTGACCTATCAAGTGCAACTTACCTTGCACTTACTGCTGAAGCCAAGCATATTCATCCAAAAAATTGTTTGGAATTTCAGCACTGGATCTTGCGTTGACCTCCAGTGTCAGCATCATCTACCTCTCTACAGAGATAGATTTAATGAGATGGCCATGCCATCTCATCCACTAGACTGCTCATTCTACAGCAGTCTTGAATAAGTCATAATTGACTTATTGTACTTGACAATTTACTTGTTAAGTTGTTCGGTCTACACTCAGGGTTTCGCCCTGAAGAGGAGGATGTAAGAATGTATATATATATTCTACTATGTCCATACTATAGTATGGACAACTGTGAGTGGTTGTAGGGAGACATGGATGCCAGAGCATCCATGGGTGTTTGTGGACCTGCGGAATGACTGTACAGTCGGCCATGGGAATTTAGAGTAGCTAACTTACTTTTACTTGAACCATCACATACATATCATACAGAACACCAATTTACCTGGTCTAGTTCTGCTGAGTGATCTTTGTGAAGTCTCTAGAAGTCTTACATTTGTGCATTCATCACATGTCCTGTTCATTCCATCCGTTATCAGCAAACAGAACAAATCCTGAACCCAACATCCTGTGCAACAGTACTTTTCATGCCCAATCTGATTCAACGCAGACTTGTGCACTTTTTGACAAGTAATGGTTCTATCCACTGCATCATTTTTATTTCTCCAAATCCTTTCCTCCATTTCCTTTTTGGCTTTTCCCTCATTCTTTCCCACCTTTTCCCACTCCAACATCCTCCACTCTACTTTCTTCGCCGCTTCTTTTTGCAACTCCACAATCTCACAAATCTGTGACTTCAGATCACTTTCCAACCCCAATTCATCTTCAGAAAGGAGATCTTCAATCGAAATAATTGGTGGCATCAACATTGAGCTTAGAGAGGAGTAGGAACAAGAGGATCAGAAGTCTGGCAAGTTGAGCCCCATCTGTCACTCTTATATATCACATTAGGAGTTCTGCTTAATCACCAAACCAAACTTCCCATGCTGATCTTAGGCCTCGAGGGCTCAGCCTTAAGGAGGAGATACTGTTAGAACCCAGATTCATTCCCAGCTTTTCTGCCCTTCTCCAACATATTCCGATTCACATTTCCAATATGTTTTCCGATTTGCTCCACTCGTTCTACTTATCCCCGTTCCATCTATATTTAGTCATTTCCTATCAAGATCTACATCTTCAGTCTTATACCTATATTCATCATTACCTCTGATCCAGTATTTGTTCTGTTTCAGATTTCCACATTTTGTATCTTTCTGACTCGGACCATATCTATTCGTTATATATGACTCTTGCATGTACTCCGTTCCTCAGTTTGAACATTGATCCACCTTGACTCAATATCTTCTCATCTAAGTCCTTCCAACTCCTCCATTCTCCGACCCCTCCATTCTCCGACCCCTCCATTCTCCGACATTCTGACTTCTCTGAAATACCCAGACACGAAGGATCCAAGAGGGTGCAACCTATAAGTTGAAGCCAATGTCCGTACAATCCCGACTCCAAATTCCAAACTCCAACATCTCCAACAAATCTGACAAGAGGATATCAAGTTCATAACAAAAGGTCTCAATGTGAAACAAGCAGAATTTGCTGTTAAAAAATATTGTTCTCACCGTGCTGTGGGCTCAAGTGTCATGATGAGCTTGGGAATAATGGATAATCCCTTAAAAGACTCCAAATGCCACTTTCTGAACCTTTTTATGAAAAAGAAAAAAAACATTTATTTGTTCTAATATTCAATGCTTTAGCGCCCTCAGCTAACTCAAAGCTATCTCTGCTCAAAGTCCAGATATGGGGAGGTCTGTATATATTTTTCGAATTTATGGAAAGTGAGCAGACAGTCTTGAAGCCTGAATGAAACAGAGTCTACAAAACCACTTTTCCAAAAAATTTGCTCAAAATTGATGGGGTAGATTCAAGTTGTGTCTCGGGAGGACCTGGTGGTCGCTTTTGAGCAGTAGCAACTGTAGTCTCAGACCTCCTTCCTAATTGGGTAGCTAGGTTGGCGATGGGATCCCTAGGATTTTCTCCTTGGATTCCCATCTGCCAGGTATGCACCTTCATCTTTAGATCCTCATAGGTTGATATATCTTTGGATTCCCATCTGCCAGGCTTGAGTGTGAGCTTCCACTCACTTCAGAGGTTGCCCTTATAACAATGCTGATGCTAACATGCCTTTGTTTGTTGGGCTCGAGACACTCCCTACAGGTCCTGCTATCTCTGCAGTTGCTCCATGGGCAGGCTGTGTGCCACTGAAGCTGCAACACACACCCATGGCCACTCAGCTGCATGACATGTGCTCATAGCGAACGCCAAGGTTTGTTTGCCCTCTTTGTTTGATCATTGTTATTAATTAAACTCATGTGTGATCTTTGCACAGGCCTCCACCAGTACTTCCAGGCAAACTTGCTCCAAAAAGGTATCATGAAATCTCACCACATATTGCAGCCAGAAATTTGACATATTTACAGGCACAAGTATTTCAAGCAGACTTGAACCATGAAGAAAATGACAGTGAGGCAATGACAGTGAGGATGGACCAATGGCAACTCATATTATCTCCAGCCTACCATCTCTAGCTCACCTGCACTGGAAACAAATCAAAGTGTCCTGAGTTGGGGAATGCTTGGGACATCCTCTGGAAAGCTATCATGTTACAAGTCCATACACAACATTAACATGATAGCTTTCCAGAGGATGTCCCAAGGATTCCCTGACTCAGGACACCTTGATTTGTTTCCAGTGCTGTTTCCCAGTCCCTAGCTTTTCAACCAGCACCATCAGACTTTGTTTGCTCCCTAGATCCTGGATCCCTTTTTCCATGCATGTCTATGTCCACTCTACACTTGCTCACTGCCTAATGACATTCCAATATCCAATGCTCCAAGTTTTGTAATCCCCACTCTTCTCCAGCTCTTGCACTCAACCCTGGACCCCCATGCAACCGTTCTGACATGTCAATGACCCAGCACTCTCTTTGTGCCTTGGAGTCTATTGGCACAGAATCACTCTCACAGCTAACTGGGACTGGGGGATGTATTTCGTGACCGTAATATGATTCGCAGTGTTTTTCACCCTTATATACAGTCTTTTGTAACTATTCGAATCAGTGCCTTGTAATTTACATGGGTTTCAATTAAATATATTACACACTGAACACCAGTGCGAAAAAGTGCCTTGTGCGGTCCTGATCCCTAATTGAAATCAGTGCCTAGCGACAGCACGCCAGGCACTGATAAGCAGTGTTTACACACTGATCTCAAGTAAAAAAAAAACACTTCTTGTGAGTCCCTTATGCACTGAAGTGAAGCCCTTATTCTTTCTACGGTGCTAGCACGGGCCCTCTGATGTTTCTCGGCTATTTTCACCGGAGGGGGATCAAATGTTCAGGTCATGAAAATTCAAACCATCGAAGGCCCAACCGGATGTTACCTTTTTTATTAGAATCTATTTACCGTGTTTCGCGGCATTATCGGCATTTTGGGGGAGGAGATACACTTCAAAGTTACTGCACCCTAGAATAGTTGATAAGCTGTATGCATTTGATGACGTTTGTAACTGCATTCAGGGAATCGGATTATATTGAAAGATTCACGTCCAGTAGATTGCCCAAAGATCCAAGAAAGATGAAGAAGAGTAATGTCCAACAAAACAACCAACAAACTGCTTAAACACCACCAAAAAAAAGAGCCAGAGAGAAATCAACGGTAGCGGATGATACGACTTTTGGGACGTGGAGTGTCCTCGTTGTCCTCATAGTCTTCGTCATCGAATACTAACGATGTGGGACGATCATGATGTGCATAGTCTTTCACACCTGCAGTTGGGGGGACGGAGGGGGAAAGATAGCAAGCGCGCGACGACGTATACCGAAGCGAAGGAGCAGGGCTTCTGGTCTCATCAGACTTATCCCGTGGCGATGTAGGTGGCTCCGCGTTAGTGGGAGAAGGTGGCATCGCAGGAATGGTTGTAGAAGCTCCTGCACGCATGGCTGCCAACATTCTTGAATTATTACCGTTTGACATGGCTATGAATTCGCGCATGTGGGCAGTTGGACAACGTCCTTCAGGGTTACAGAGGGGAATACGCTGAGTGAAAACGTGCTCGAAAGGGGCCCGAAACTGCACAGTGGCCCCGTCCATTTGCTTGCGTTTCACGGTATCGCAGTCTGCGCAACACGAAGGCTTCCTGGAGCGCTTGCTAGAACTGACAAAGCTTTAGATCATAGAATCTTAATTATGACGTGTATTGATATAAAGATGAACTGACCTCGTCGGACTCTGAATCTCGTGCATTTTCTCATTTCGAAACTGTCTTTGGGTGGACGAAGTTGAAGTTGAACTGATCCGAAGTCATGATTTGTAAAGAATGAGCGAGAGAAATGCTTACATAGGACGCTGCGTTCGGGGAGATGGACGCAATGTCCCATCAGAAACTGAATTAGGGATCTGGCTCTGCCTATCAAGGAAGATGAAGCGTTCAGCGAGAAATGGGGGGAAAAGGGTATTAAATAACCTACATAGTAGATCGTACTGGGACACATGGACGTAATGTCTTCTCAGAGGCCGAATTCAATATTCGGCTTTGCCTAAATAAAAGAGATATGTTGAAGGAGTGAAAGGAAAGGAAATAAGAAGGCGTACATAGAAGATCGTACTGGGACGTGTGAACGCAGTTTCTCTTCAGAAACCGAAATGGGTATCTGATTCTGACTTAACGTAGGGAGATAAAGGTACGTTCAACGAAAATGAAAAGTTGTATGAATAAAACGACTTACCCAATTCTGGCACTGGTAGAGCGGCGTTCACCCGGACGGAAGTTATTTCGGATAGATGGCGGGGCAACCAATACAAGTCTGTTGGAGGATGTGACTATGATAGGATTGACAATAATGGCAAAAAGCTCACGGCCTAGGTGGGGAAAGTGTTGGGTTGGGTTCTTGCACGTCGGGAAACAAGGTAAAAGAGATTTTCTTAGTGGCTCTAGAGACACCCAAAGTAAGAAGAGAAAGGCGACAATGAGAATTTGGTTCTCACTCGAAATTTTCTGGCGTCACAGACATGCGGTTTTCCTCCGCAGACGCAATGTCGGCCTTGGACGATATCACTGTTGCAGGGATGTTCTCCCTATGTTTAGGGTGGGCAGTGGCTCGGGAGGGGATGTCCCATTCCATGGTGCCAGAACTAGGGAAAGTGAGGAGGGTTCAGGCTGTCATTATGAAACAACATACATGGGTTGCGGTGAAGTAGGAGTTATCGTTATCCCAGCGAGAGGAGCATCTTCGACTTGTACGCTGTTGGAAGGTCTGATCAATATCAAAACTATTTTTAAATACAGATGGATCTCACTGTTGTAAACTATTCTCTTTAAATTTGCGTGTAGCGGTGACGAGGGTCTCCTCCGGCCGAGCTATATAACCAGAACGAGGGAAGACACAGCGAGAACTATCTTCGGCATTGGTTTTCCTAGACCAAAGAAAACGTTAAAAGATAAAAACCAGACAGTTGGATACTCACTCAACCCTGGATCGATTTCGCGGAGTAGGTGATCGAGTACTATCAACGTTCATCACGAAGTTATAAACTTGAAGAGTCAATAAAAAAGTTCAGCGAGTTACCTCCTCCCGAGCTGGGTGTATCTGACACTCTTGGGTGTCTTCAACTTCCACTGACAGCTTTGACTATCAGTTTCGTAGTCAGGGTCACCCAGAGTTTCGGTGGTGCTGCGAAAATCATATGAATCAAAGGTAGCACAGTATTGAAGATATTTACCCGATCAGTAGAATCTGTAAACCCTCATCTGCAGTAGGCTGCAAGGTATATGGCGAGAAAGAGCTAATATCATTACTAATTAGATGAAAACTAAAATGAATGAAAATTCTTACCGTGTTCTATCTTTGATAGTAGATGAACCCTGCCCAGGTGATGGAATGGTGCCGAATATGGCTGCGGGTGGAGGGTTTATGTATAATGTCAGTTTTATCAAAGCATGTGCGTACCAGAAGTTGGATAAGAGGCCACTCCAAAGCTTTCAAAAGGATCTTTGATCTCGCCATTTACAACCGCAACGGGTGCATTTACGATATCCACACGCGCGTTTAAGGGACTATCCATGCATAATGTTGCGAGCATTGTGACGAGCGACTCGCTCCCAGGCGTTCCAAGGGTCGTCCCAGCACGCTTTTGGCACTTGCTTGGGGTGGGTAGTGGATCGCTTCCTTGAACCATACGAGAGGGTTCGAAGCTACACCTCTTGATGAGTGAATATGAAACCACAACTGCAGCAACTATGACAAATGCGGATGCAGCAGCGGCGATGCGAAAGGCGGAAACCGTGGGGGGTGGTGCTGAAGATAGAGTGACTGAGTTCGTGAACTGGAACGTCGCGAGTTCGTTTGCAAACGTGCGGGAAGGGATATCGCTTGATGGGGAGCTCCAATGATCCACGGGCGTATTAAGGCTGGCGTCAGGCGAGCTCATGGTCTGGATGATGGAACGGGATTGGGGCACATGAGGAGTGTCAATCCCGATACATTGTTCATAAAATGGGAGCTCCACAAGGAAGTGAGAGAATTTACTGAATGTCTGCGACCCAAGAAAGGTGCGCAGAATATACGCTGTAAACAGGAAGTTAAGCAGGTGTGCCGTGTGTAACAGCATGGTGAGAGTGGAGTGAGGCTGTCACTTTCAGATAGCAGTATCCTCCAGAGATCCCTCTTAAACGCATCTTGTAGAGCAGCGGTTGTTTCACCCTACCCGAGACGTTTTGAGTTGATCACGTAATCAGCATCCGATCGGTATTTCGAACAATTGCTTTCAAAACTGTGTACTTATTACTACATGTTTGGGAACTTGAAGTTATAGTAGGGTTCATTCGAATTTTCCTTCAAAGTACTGGTTCTCATCGCATGTCATCCACCCAGGACCACCAGTACTTATGCCCCGTATTCCCTATGTCTTCCCCGAGGTTGGAGAAAGCCCCATCGCAGACAAGATACGAGAAAGACGGGATGGAAAGCTGAGAGTCCTCGACGGAATGTTACTTAACGCTCCACCAATTGCTTCTGGCTACAACAGCTTAATGGCAGCCGTAAGGACAGAAAGCACTCTCGAGGGAGGCGTGAGAGAAGCACTTGTATGTCTTAGAATTTTTTCATGTTGCTGAATTAGATGTGTTGAGCGCGTTTGTGGATAGATGTTGCGTGTCGCTGCACTCAACTCGGCCGCGTATGAATGGTGTGGGTCTTGGCTCACCTGTTTGCAATGGCTGATGGACAACGTTGCAGGATCGCACATGAGCCTATCGGCCGCGCCGCGGGTCTCACCGACGAGCAAATTGCAGCCATCCGTGACGTCTCCTACGTCCGCTCTTCAGAACCACGACCTCCACCTTCGCCAGTTCTCTCCCCCGTGCTTGCAGCCGCGTTAGCGTATACAGATGCGATGACTGTCACAGTGAAGGTTCCCCAAGAGGTCTTTGACGCACTCAAGATCCATTTGGACAATCGGAAGATGTTTGAGGTAACCGCGACCATTGCTAGCTATAATATGGTATCCAGAATATTAGTTGCGATGGACGTGAACGACATGGCAGATACGCCCGTCCCCCATGAAGGGAGAAGCCCGTAGACAAAGTGGTATGTACAGTGTACAGTAGACTTGTGTATTCACAAATTCCTGGTGATTATGGATATCCACATGCGATTAGACGGTAGAAACCCTCCATCAAGTCTTCAAAGAAGACTGAAATCCGAGCTCAACGGTGATAGATTTTGTATTTACTCGCCGCATGACCTACGTTCCATATCACATGCATACAAGAAGTACGTGAGAAACAAGCATATGACATAGATCCTGCTCCGAGTCAAAATGGATCCTGAATTAATTCATTTGTCGGATGAGCTTGTTGATGTTTTCCTCCCTGTTGCCCTGGTCACCTCCCTCAACATAGTGCTTAAACTTGCGAGTGCGCCATCCACCGGTAGGGTTCGAGAGCTTGAAGGGCCAGAGAAAGTTGGATGCCTGTGGATATGAAGATATGTTAGCATTCTGAATTGCTGCATGAGAACTGAATGTGCCTGTTTGAAGTTGGGGCCAGCAGTGAAAATCTCGTGGACGAGGTCCTCAACAGAGAGGATATCGTGTTTGCCGAGCGCAGCCTCAATGACAGCATTGTTGTCAAGAGGGATGCGTTGCTTGTTCACTTTGCCGTATCCTCGTTTGTAGATCAGTTCACGGACAGACTTTAGGTTAGGCTCGCTAGAACTTGATCAGAACATGCATATGAATTATCAAGGAGGCTAGAAGCCGCACCCATATGTGATATAGGGCTCGACAAGTCGGAGCATTTGTTGAGTAGGCTTAGTGACCTTGACGAACACGCCATTGTTGATCTGCAAGAGACGGAGGAGCTGGAGGATCTTGCGAGGTTTAGGTGCAATTTCGTTGATACTAGAGAAGAGCAAAAAGTCAGTGAAGGGCGGCAGAAGAAATGACACAGACAAACCCCCTAATCCGCACGACAAAGTAAACCTTCGGTTGTGCGGAAACATAGTAGTCTCCAGCAGCACGGGCAACACGTTTCAAGCGAATCTCTTCACGCTCCCTTGTGCGGTATTCCTTCACAAAGGTCTCTGCGCGCTTAAAAATAAGCTTGCGCTTTGCTTTTTGTGCCTATGTAACCAGGAGCCAGTCAGCATATTCCTCTCAACGTGCGAGAAGGAGAGATCAGTCCCGAAAGATGGTTAATTGAAGGCATCATCGTCGGCATGCCGACTAGCCGTTCGTCGAAGGTAATCGTATGCATCATAAAAGGAAATGAGGGATAGGTTTGTACCTTGCGAGCCGCCGAGGCAGCAGCGATTTTCTCCTCGCGAAGCTTGTCGTTCTGTTTGCGCTTCTTGAGGAGGGTCTCCGGGACCTCAATAGCCTAGACAACGCAGTATGAGTACACTAGTCACTTTGTCTTCACGGGCTCATGATGCTCACAGAGGCACTCGGAACGCTATAATAGCATGATGGCCATTAGACCATCCGATTTTAACTTGAGAACTGAACTTACGTTGTCGATTGGGGGACCATGGAAGAGAGGGGTCTTGAGGTCGTGGGTTTGAGAGGGTGAGGAGAAACAAGCTGAGATCCAAACGGAAACTGTACATGCGTGACAAAGGCATTCCCACGCCGTGGTCGTGTTCGTGAGCGATTCGGTGTCAGTCCACTGTTTCCTATTATCTGTGCTCCAGAGGCTAATACAAAGAATCTGCATTTACAGCTAACAGTTCTCTATATGTAATATATCATTTTTCTTCAATACCCACCGTTTAGCGGTGAAACCCATGGTTTGTGCTATGGTTTCTAGACACCAAGAGCACTCGACTTCTTCTGAAGTTAGTTCTATGCTGCACAATCTCAGGTGCATAACATCCCCCTTATTATAATTGCGTACAATGTTTAAGTTTGTTTGATAGAGGAGAGGCCTTCAGACGCCAACGAAACATACTTGGAGTACGGGCGCGCGCCCCATCGCCCTTGGCCCACGGACCTACGCTCCCTCTTCTATTCCTTCACGAGGATCAAGAGGGTACGCAAGGCAACTTCTCGGTTACCTACCCCGCAGCCAAAACTGCAGGTCCACCGCCGCCACCCAGTTGGGTTCCATCTGCTGCATCGCTTCCGACATCTATCTCCTCACAATGGCGGAGTGACGCATTATCTCTCATCCTCCGATATGCTCCTTCACCTTCGCCGGCTCTTGCATTACATGTATCTTCGAACATACCCCATTTGTTTCAACTTTGTCTCCATTACCTGCTGTTTAAGTTGGGCGGTATACCCCCGAAACTATTCCCACTGCTCCCACGCCATATTCTTCGGGAATATGTACGCTACGCTGTTGTTCACGTGTCAGATCTACCGGGGGAAGACCTGGAAGCTCTGTGGGCCGTCGACAATGCCGGTTCTGCAGATGGCGAGATTATCATCGCGGGCCCACATGCAAGCTCTGTGCTTCCTCGCCTGACTGGATCTCCCAATGCTGTTCTTAGTGATTGGGATGTGTCTGATGCTGTGGAACAGGAGCTCCCACCAGCTTTGCACACCTTCATCGTCCTTTCGACCTTCTTCTCCTCTTCTCTGCTCTCACTGCTCCCTCCCACACTTACCCATCTCGCCCTGCTCGGAATTCAACGGATTCCTGTGCACACACTCCCCATACAGTTGCCACACATTATCGTCCTAGACCTCTCGTTCAATCCGTGGATTGCCGCAAGTTCTAGCAAAATCATTAGGATCGAATGGCGGAAATGGACAAAATTTGAAGTGTTAGGCGTACGTGGATGTGAGCTGAACGACGAAGATGCACGGGCACTGCGAGAGAGCGTTAATCGGGGCCGACTGATGGATATTCGCGTCGTATTAGATTGAGTTCCTTTGTACGACTTGCAATGACGACAGTGTGTGCATCAGGTTGTATTTTAAACACGAGGGGTGTGCGATGGGATGTTCATGAAAGCAATAGTTCACCTGGGGCTGAATAAAGAATACATGTCGTCATCTACCCAAGAATAAGAACAACGTAACCAAACTGAGAATCGTCCTTTAACCAGGTAAACTACTGTGGCGAGAGGAGCATCAATATAGAGGAAATGAGTGAGATGTTCTCGGGCAATCAGGGCGGTAAGAGAACAACTCGGTCATATTTCAATAACCTCCTTCCATGAACGTCCCACAGCCCACTTGCTATTGAGAATATTAATGCTAAGTGGTGCCTGTGCACAAACCGAATCAGAACATAAAAGAACATGGAATCAAACAGCGCACGCACCTCGCGAAGTTTGTTCTCCACGTCTCTTCTACAGCTTAACAGCCAGCCGTGCGCGAATATTTGGTCCCATGTCATGCGACGCCATGGTTCAAATACTAATAGTCCTCGAAGAAAGGACGTAGCTTGGCACTTCTCCATGAACTCAGGATCACTAGGTGAGATGACTGGCCAATGATCATTTTCCAAGAATCCCCAAGCGTTGTTGCACACTTCCTCTGGGGTGCCTGTGGAGAAAGGCTAAATGAATAAATCAGTATGATTGCGCTAAAAACAGACGTTTCAGGAGGCTCACTAGATACCCAAACAACATTTCAAACAAAATCACTCCGACTGACCATAGATCACTGGGCTGTCTTCTGAGCTGTCTATTCTTGCCGTCGCATAACTCTGGGGCTTGACTGCCAGGCGTACCATGGTTGCAACACTTCCAGTTCTCGGGAATATCCTTTTTCGTTTCCCCAAAATCCGCTAAGACAACGTGCCCGTCAGGTCTCATCATGAGATTCTCGGGCTTGACGTCGCCGTGATAATACCCACAGTCGTGAATCTCTTTGAGGCGGATTAGTATATCTGTGACATACCACTTTGCCACGGAAGTGTGGAGAGGTCGCCGAGAGCCTGCGTTCCGAGAGCCTTCACAGAGAATTGAAAGGATATCAAAGAAATCCGAGTGGGGCATGTACTCCATCACGAGTCCGGCAAAATGTGTTCGATAAAGAGATCCAGGTCGCCCGTGTTCATGGATCGCGTTCCCCTTAACATAGTAGCGTCCGATATATGGGACGACAGCATTGGGTGCTGCGTGCGACAGCTCTTCCAGCACAGAACATTCATCACGAATATAGTGGGTGGTGGTGTGCTTCGAAATCTTCAGAGCGAAGTATGTAGGAGACTCCCAAGGCAGTCGAGTAGTTTCTTTATAGACAGACTTGCAAAGCTTGATCTTCCCATTGGATCCTGAACCTGTGAGGATGTTTGAGGTAGAACTAAAATTGAGATATTGAAGATGCATACGTAAATCTTTGTCAAGAATTAGATCGTTGTCCGTGAATATCCTTCTGAAATGGCACAGGAAAATATCAATAGTGCTCGATGCGGCCAAATAAAAAATACGAACCCAACATAGGCGTTCGACGGAATAGTGAGCCCGAGCTGTAAGCGAACCTCGGGCTCCAAGGGGAGAAGAAAGGGTACTTTACAGGCGAAAGATGGAAGAAATATGCGTGCGGGAGGGAACAAGAGATTAGAGAAGGATGGTAGAGCAACGTCTTGAGAAGTATCTCCAGTGGCCGGGAGATCTACAGCGGGTACAGCATCTTCTTGTTCTCGCACAGCGTGTCCAGGTAAGGGAACGACAGATTTAATGTGAGGCACAAGTGGAGTATTAGTTGAAACAAGTCGTGGCCTGTTACGCACAGACTGAAGCCAATTGTTAGGTTGTCCAGGTAAAGGGGCGATATTTTGTTTCGAAGGCAGGACAGAGTTAATGTCAGTGACATGTGGAGCACGTGCTGGATTAGTTGAACCACTTTGTGGCGTGTTACACACAAGCTCGAGCCAGCTGTTATGTTTGTCAACTCCTGGCATTTGAAATGTGATTGAGAAGCGCGACTCTGTTAGAGATGAGATGTGAGGGACTAACGAGGACTGGTTAAGGTTATATATGTTTTGTGGAAAGGACCACTTCAAACATGGCCTTCCCGTGCGACGCATGGCGTCCCACAACCTGTCGAACCACATTTTCCTTTCTTCCACATTCATGGGGGACAGTCTGGTTTCCCGGAGACGCCCAAAGTGGGTTATTTTTTTACATGAATATTTCATCAAAGGGCATTTGAATTTGACTCACAGACTGTGCTTCTAAGCTCCGAGTTTGGAGCCTAACAGCACATTTGGAAAAGCCAACATGGGCCCAGAAAAACCTCTGGATTTAGGTTTGATAAAAGTATTGCTGAACCTAGAAGAAATGATGTCAGCCCAAGTATTTTTGTTTCAGATGGTCAACGCGCAGTGTTGGCAGTCTGATGTAAACAGGTTGCAGGATGGTAGGTGTGGAAGCGTGGGACACAAACCCGATCTCAGGGACAAAATCCTGAATAAATAATATGGTAGGCTATGCATTTTTTGAATAGTGCCACCTTTGGTCGTGGAAATTACATATGAAAAGCTAGCAGAGATCGTATAGTTGAGCTTTATTGACTCAGAAGCCACACCCCTCTTTTTTTCGAACAGTTCAAACGATTTTCATAAGAGATGCAACTAGTATGATGGCGCCATCTGCTTGATCCACATCCCCCCACATATACATCTCTCCCATTCGTGCTCCCACACTGCCCAGCTTCCGTAATTCCCTGTCTCCTTCCCCAAAGGTGGAGGTAACTGGCCTGTCTCCGTCTTGCCATTGCACCGCGCACAAGTCCGGGTTGTACTTGGGATGCCCAAGGCGCCCTTGGAGATGACGTCACGCTCTTGGTTCACCTTGTGAGTCGACAGGTTGAGTTTAGAGATACCGTCGACAAGGTCTGAAGACTTGATGAAAAGTTGCGGTTTGGAGACAGCATTCGGGGTTGTAATCAGATTGCAGGCCTTGACAAGCAAATTGTGTATTTGAGGGGTGGGACTCAGTGAGCAAAAGCACCGTTGGAAGACATCAGCTGTCAAGTGTAATTTGATTAACGCTGGTAAGTGCTGGTCTTGATGCTGAACACACCGTCTAGAGATGTGAATTCCTCCAGCTTTTTGATCATCCTCAATCCCGACTCGAGTTCTTTGAAATCAATCCCCGAACAATCAATGACATCGACAACAACCTCCTTAGCAAGGCCGGCTTTCAATCTAGATGCTGTGAGTGTGTCCAGGAACGTACGGAATGTATTTAGATGTGATAGTGCCCCAATGAAATTGTCCAATGCATAAGGGTGCGATATATGAATCAAGGAGGGCATAGCGTTATACATTATGACGTCCGGAAACGGAGCTGGCAGTAGTCAGTTGCGTGTTGCAGGGGCACAATGACCAAAATACATACACAGGTCACCATCAAATAAGTCATCTCTCTCAACTTCCATCGGCTCCATCTTCACCTTAGTGTCGTGCGCTTGCCCATTGGGGCTGCGTGCAATATGCACGGAAAGGCCGCCTTGCCATAGCACACAGCCACGAACCACTCGTTCTGCAAAGTCAACAAGCCATGTCGAGAGCGCAATAAGGTGCCAAACAGGGTCTACAAGATGAATCGATACTGTACCTCAATGAAGACGTAAAATACGGTGCTTACTCATATCGTATCCATGGTCCTCCTTGCAAGCTTCGAATGCGCTTTTCAAAGCTCGCACCGAACATATATCAAATGCAGTGTGCCAGCATTCATTCAGGGACGCCCTTTCCTTAACTTCTGCTGGTGTATCATTAGAAATCCGCCTGAATCTTGTTCTGTACAGAATTGGAACTAAATTCGTGATTGGTTCCGACGAAATAACTCACCGATATACCTCAAGAGCAATGCCAGCAATGTGACCATGCCAGTCTTGCACCGAGAACTCATCATAATCTAGCGCATGTAATGTATGTGCTAGGGTGTCAACTACTGAGGGAAGGGGGTAAGTGGGATTCGCCAAAATATGGACGATATCCGCTGCAGGCTTGTCGGAGAGAACCCTTGAAAGTAGCGATTCTGATAAGGTCGCGTAAGCAGATGCTTGGCCCAGGTCGTTTCCATGAGCTGGGATGGTCAAAACATAAAATACGGCGAAAAACACCTGCTGGGCCCTTTCTCTGAGGCTGTAAATGAACACCGAGCTTTGGTGTACTAGAACATTTTGCAGGGGATGTGCAGATGAAAGAATCGCATGGGGAAGCTGTTGCCGATATTGGGGCTGTGAAATGACATGATTAGATGAGTAGCAGATGAGATTGTTTTAAAATATATACGTACGATTTGTGCCTGCATCATCGCCCCCTGCCATTAGTCGACGAGGCTCCCAATCATTACCATCATTTAAATGAGGGCTAGCAGAGTTCAAGGTCAGACATAATTTGTAAAAAGTAGTGAGAGACCAACAGGCTCAGCCTAATGACTTTACCTATTCCCACTTCTTTCGGTTTGAGTTCACCGTTAGGTGGTCGAGGTACCATACCTCGTAGATCAAGTAGCCCAGCCAGCAACGAATCAGAACCGGGAGTGCGACATGGAACTAAGAAAGAGAGAGCGGCGTCGGTGATACTACGAGTTTGGATGTGACAATGGGTCTGTCGGCGCTACGTGATAATTTCATGAAACGGAGGAAGGGAACAACTTGCCCACGTCACAGATTTGCTAGATTCTGCGGAGGCGTTATCGGTCCTTTTCAGCTCGAAGCAAAGGATATCGGATTTTTGTAAGAGATCTATCTCCGTGTAAGATGTCTGTAGACGAGTGAACAAGACATTGATTCGTACAATCTTCGAGGTCCAAGTACGATAGAATGACATGCATCAGCGTCTGAGAACTCTTCGCGCCCTGTGCATCATTGTTTAAAGAGGGTTCCCCGGAATTCGTCGGAGATTCCGCCACAAGTTGTGGAACAATAATTATGTCCGTTAGTCTTAATGAAGATGTCACAGGCGGGAATAATGGCGATAAAGGTTTCGTCAAGACACCTAGTGCCATGAGAATGGTCAAACTGTAAATAAAAAAGACGAGACGTCCTACTCACCTATATTCCAGTTATGCGCTGTTATCTTCACTTCAAAAAGATTAATGTCCAATTCTGGACCAAAATTCTCCCACATTACAGGGGAGGTTGTTTCCAGCGGAGTGGTGGGTCTCGGTACCCCAAAATGATCGGAAATCTCAGGGTTAGATGCGGATGCGGGGGGGATAACTGTTGAAGAGGTCGCAATGATGATGGAGGATTCTGACGAGGAGGAAATGATTAATAGTTTATGGTTTCGCTCGAGAAAGTCAATCCACCATTGTAACCTAGCCCGATGGCCGCTCGAACGCACACACTCAAGCCACCAGGTCCATTAGTAGTTTCACCTGTATTCAGGCGATCGGTTGGAGCTGTGTGAGTTGCATGGCGCAAAGGAGCCGAAACCAACTGGAAGGGGAATGAAAGGGACGTGCGATGAACGATTTGCACTATATGGCTTTGAGTAATGAGAAGCAGGGTAGTTCTTCCAAATGGATTCGTTGGTCCTAGAGGAGGCGCTCGGGTTGGTGGAGAGCCAGGAACCCACTAGGTGCAATTGTGAATCTTTGCGCCATACGAGAAAAAGACGAATATATACCATGCGTTCGTCGCCTAGCCATTGGGCGGATACTATACCTTGCCCTGGTTTTATTGGCCAGAATATGACAACTTTCCACGTATCAATCGTGTCTTCGCGATGCCATATGCATGCACCATTATCGCCTCCTTTCCCTTGAAAAAAAGCGAATACGTATTCATCGCCAGGGGACACTTCGATGATACTTGGAGGAGAGAATGCGCCAGGGTTGTTCAGTACGGGATTGGGCGACGGAAAAAGAAATGATGAGGATGAAGGAAACATTCGAGCAATAATTGCTGGAGATGAGGGGTGTGGCGACAAGATTAACGAATTGGTCGTCCATTTAATAGGTCTTACCCATGACGGGTTAGATATATTACCGTGTGGGCATGTCAAGTCACTTACCTTCGCTCGCCGTCAACGAGAGGCCACAGATCCCACCAGTTTAACTTCCAATGTTTATGTGATATAGAGCCTCGTCGAGGTCCAGATGACATGCTAGCGTGCCCAAGCGCTTTACATAATGATTGGTTATAAGCTTCGCAGTCACGTGACTAGCTGTTGGTTTGGCACGGCCAATTATTGTCCCGAGCACCTATTTAGTAATACACCTGACTTTAATCTGAGTTTAGGTAAGGAACGAACTTACACCCGGCGAATCACGCTCCGCGCCTGCTGTCCACTCTTTCCTGCCCCCTTGCTTTCTTCCTTCCCTGCCTCCCTCACTCGCTAGTAGGTTGGCTTGAGCTGCCTCGGGATTTTTGGACCAGCTGACGAACATTGTGTAGTATTAGCAGTGCAAGTCCCGGGTGTGATGTAGCATGACCCTGCTGACTCCCTATTATGTGTCTGCAAAATTCTTAGTTTTCCCCTCATTGGACGCATAGTTTTTTGCCAGCCAAAGGTGCATTTTGGACAAGCAAAATGTCACAGTGGCATCCCGCCATGCCACCACTTCTGCTGCTCGTGCAGGCACAGTGATCGTCACTCAAACATAGTGAGCATTTTAGGTTATGTAAGCTATCAGGTCACAGCACCCTTTCTTTTGTATAGTGGTTTCAAAATTTCTTGTGCAGTATCTTCACCAAGTGCTTCCCAGCTGTATAGAAATGCAGCATTCAATATAAGTTTATGATGATGGCACTAAAGATGTACCAGCCAAAAGCCCACTGGCTAAGACTGTAATACCTCCCACTGGATTTTTGCATAGCTGTCACACCCAGGTAATATATGAGTTCCCGAGGGTGGGCCAAGGTCCACAAATGTCTGCTCCTGCGACTCTGGTGCCAGAACATGTTTTTGTGTTCATCTGGATGATCCTGGAATGTAAGAATCTTAGTGTTCACACTAAACAGACTGTGCCAATATGTGTATTGGTGTCTGCGAGTTGTGTGGTTACAAGTAAGTTCTGATTTCTTATCTAATTACTTGTGGACAACTGTATAGTTGTCCACTACCTACAGGCACCCCTAGTGGGTGGCTTATATAATACAACCCATAAGCCACTCTGGTGACTTATATACCCTAATTAGTAGCATATATGCTACTGTAAGAATCTACCTTCTTACATCCTCCCCACAGACCAAACCTCAGGAAGGTTTGGGAGATTTTATGCTGATGGGGGATCAGCATATATGGGTGCAGGCGCAGTCGATGATGACTGCGTGGCTACTTTGACGGTGTTGTCGTAGTAAATGGAGTCAGATGGATCGACTTCCATGTTGGTGTCATCCACTGTAATAGTGGGTGCAAGCGGGGGAGCAGACAAGGTGGAAGGTTCTGTCATTGGCACTTCTGTATGTGCCTTCAAGCAGGGAGGCCTTCCACCACATCCGTCGAGTGATGAATCGTCATCCAATGTCGACAGTTGTCCCCAACCACCTGGGGGACAAGGGGGCATGGGTATGTGAAGGCTGGTAAATGTCTGGCCTTCACGAGTGTCGAGGACCCTCTGTGCGGTCTCGTTATAGCAGACTTTGCTCTGCTTATGCACAAAGTAGGGCTCAATATTGATGAGAGCCCTACCAGGATCTACACCCATGTATGTGCCTAGCCATTGGGCTAGCTCATCGAGAGATGTACTCTCATGAGGGTGTTTCCATTCATATGCCTTCTCGATGCTGGTAGACAACAGCGTCGGGAGATCTTGCCACCAGATTGAACCAGCAAGATCAGCCCACTGGCCACAGACTGTAAACAGGTCTGTTAACTTTTGTAGAAAGACCAGACTGTCTTTCTTTGGCTTAATTAACTTAAGCCATACCCATACATCAACATCCTGTAGACTGAGGGTGTTGTCGCCATTCCCACGGATAGCAGGTGATACTCCGTCAGGGGAGTACTCTATCGTGCACAACACATCCCTGAGATTGGGAGGTGTGTCATGCGCAATCTCGAACGCTGGTGTTTGAGTCACTAATTGCTGCTTGCGGTCAGCACACTTGATGATGGTGTGCTGCGCAACATGGCAAATGTCGCGCAGGCAAGTGTAAGCTGCTCAACAAATTTTGGATTGTTGAGCTGGCAGGTGTCAAACCACTCTGTGGGTTGACGACTTGTTTGCACTGCCGTGGGATGCGGTGCTTTGCCCAAAGGGCAGGGTAAGAATCCTGTCTGTGTTGCAGGTGGGTCGCCGATGGCAGGAGCAATACGAGTGTGCAGCGACGCTGGGTAGGGCGCCGCCAGCGTTCTCTGTTTAGATACGGTCTTGTGACCAGATCAAGTGGGTCCTACCAGTGAAGCACCGGTAGTTGGCATAGATGGACTCACTGAGTCTGTCATTGAATCTGGCAGCCATGTCAGATTGATTATAGTCGGCGCTGATGGCGTCGACTTCATGGCAGATATTTTATCCACCATTTCGCAATTAATCTGCCTCTCCTTATCAAGGGCAGCGTGAAGCATGTCGAGCTCTGAATTGAGCTCATGTACGTCCTCCTTGTAGGAGGCTACCATGTCCTTAATAAAAGGATGCGCCATTTTGGCAGGTAATGGTGGCCAGGCCACTTTTAATGCACGTTCAATGTTGCGCATTTGAGGGTCAATAAGCCGCAGTTTTGTGGCTTGCCGCAAGTGCTGTGTGTACGTGTTGCACGAATTGCTGACACCAACTGTGTTCGTGTCGAGTCCTTTTAATAAGGACTCAACCGTCATCATTCTTGTGCCTATGAGGCACGATTAGGAAGCTCTTGTGGCTTCCTAACTCCCCTTAGCTCTAGATAAGCATCTAGCGCTTCTAACTCTCTGCATGCAGAGAGTGGTTCCCAGGTGACATCTCCTAATGTCCACCTTACTTGTAACTCCAGATTGGAGTTACTAGTCCAGCGATGAGCCAGAATCTCATCTACAAACCATTCTGGTTCGTCCTCTTTCCCAAAGTTGTACATATAATTTACGTCACGACGAGGAAATCATTCGGTGTCAATGGGTATATGCAGTCTGATTAGACTCGCATGAAACTTTGGTAGTATCCTCCTAGCCATGAGCTCTGGAGGTAACTCAAGTTTCACAGTAGAAATGGAATTGTCCACTTCTATCACTGGATATGGCCCAATATAATTGGGCACTAACTTCTTTGCCCATCCTTTAGGTAAGGACAGGTTCTTTGTAGACAGATATACTAGCTGTCCAACTTCGTACATCGTTCCTTGACAGCATCTGATATTAGCAGTATCTGTCTGCTGTACTTGGCTCACGATGATTGCATCGTGAGCATCAATCAGGTTCCACACCGCTTGTTGTGCGAACTGCCGTACTCCTCTGAATGTAGTTATTCACTGATGGGCCCGATATGGGGCAAGTATCCACTGTTCAATTCGAACGGTGTGTATCCTGTGGTCGCACTGACTGAGCTGTTCAGTGCAAACTCTACCATTGGGCATTTCTCGGCCCAATCCTTCTGATCACTCTGCACTACCATGCAGAGTATTTGCCCTACAGAACGATTTGCTCGTTCTGTCACTCCATCCATCTGCAGGTGGAATGCTGTGGACATGAGCAGCTTCGTGCCCATTATATGCTGCAATCCTCCAGAATATGGAGGTGAATTTGGGGTCGCGATCTGATATGATCAACTCAGGTACTCCATGCAAGCGTACTATCTCTTTGAGGTATAACCACGCAATTTGTCATGCAGTCACTCTCATTGTAGTTGGCACTAAATGCACCATAGATGTGAGTCTGTCAATCACAACTAGTAAATAGTCGTGACCCTTTGATTCTGGCAATGGACCAACAAAGTCCATTCCAAGAGACTGCCATGGTCTATCAGCTAACGGCAGGGTATGCAATAACCCTGCTGGTCATCTATTGTCCTTCTTTGCAGCCTGACAGGCTGCACAGGATCCACAGAATGACTCTATGTCGGCTGCCATTCCCGACCACCAGTACAATCACCTGATGTACTTGTTGGCTTTGAATTGCCCAAAGTGGCCAACTACTCTATGTGCATGATCAATAATTATCTTGACCATTCTCCTCCCCTTGGAAAAAACTTCCTGGGGAAGACACAATACATCTTTCTTGAACTGGTTCTTTGTCCAAACCAGTCTGTTTCTCACCCCAAATTGAGGGTGATCCTCAGGATTTGCCAATACTTTCTTGAGTATTGGATCTGTTCCATAGCCATTGGCTACGGCTTGTTTTAGGTCAAACTCATGTCCTACGTGTGAATGTAGACTCTCTGAGTCTGCACCCAACGCTGTAACTAGTACATCGTCCTCCTCATTACCTTCCACCTGCTAGCCATGCATCCATGTCGACATATTCTTCTGCTGGGTGACTTTCACCCTGCTTGTCGTTCTCATAGTAGCGCGACAGACAGTCAGCTACCTTGTTGGCCACCCCCAGTACATGTACTGTGGTATAGTTGAATCTGTAGAGAAATTCCCACCAGCACACCTGTCTGTCTGACAGATGCTGTTGTGTCTTGAAGTATTCAAGACCTTTGTTATCCGTCACCAGTGTGAACTGGTGACCTAGCAGCTTATCCTCCCACTTCATAAGTGCTTCAAGGATAGCAATTGTCTCATGCTCATGCGTTTTGTAATGCTGTTGCGCGGGTCTGAATTTCTTTGAGAGAAATCCTGCTGGATGAAAAGTCGTCCAGTCCAGACCTTGTCTGTAAACTGCTCCAACTCCAGACTTGGAACTGTCGGTCACAACCCAAATGGGTTCTGTACTAGCGTGATTTATAGGCTTCAAAATTGGAGCCTTACATGCTAGTGCTTTGATGGATTCAAAACACTTATCCATCAAGGGCATCCATTGAAACGTCCTATTGTTGCACACACTTCCTGATAAGGGAGTTGTATATGCCGTCAAATCTGGCATATATGGTGCCAGATACTGCACGAGTCCCAGAAATTGTTGGACATCGTTAAATGTTCGAGGTCTTCTCCAACCTCGAACCTTCTCCATTTTATCCACATTGGCATGTATGCCCTTGTCATCTATTATGTGACCAAGACATTCCATGTGAGGCGAATACAAATCGATCTTGGATCAATTTGCACTGAGAAACAAATGTGCCTCACTCCAACCTCCAACCTTCTCCATTTTATCCACATTGGCATGTATGCCCTTGTCATCTATTATGTGACCAAGGCATTCCATGCGAGGCAAATACAAATCGATCTTGGATCCATTTCCACTGAGGAACCAATGTGCCTTGTGTAAAATATCAACACCTTTCGAAGGTGTTTTTCATGCTCTTCTATAGAGCTTGAATAAATGAATATATCGTCCAAGTATATGTGGACTGATCGACCAATTTGGTTATGAAAAATCAATGTCATGAGATGTTGAAATGTAGACGGCGTGTTACAGTCGCCAATCTGCATAACCTGGCTTTTGAATGTACCGAATATGGTTGCGAAAGCTGTGTTGTCGACATCCTCCTTGACTACGCGTGTTTGTTCATACATGTCACACATGTCAAGCTTGGATCAATGTGTGGCACAAGCTACATCATGCCAGATTGTATCCTGGTCTGGGAAGGGCGTAATGTCCTTCACCATGTTGTCATTGCGTAGATGTAGGTCTATCGCTGTTCTGAGCTTTCCGTTTTTCTTTGGAATGCATAGTGCTGGCACTGCAGAATGTACAGATGCTGATACCCACCAACCAGTGGTGGTATACCGGTCGATTTGTCAATCAGTTCATTTCGAAGTGCTTCCGGGCACTTCAGTAACCGATAATGAAACTGTTTGGTTTCATCTACGAACTTAATTTTGTGGTTGATCTCCCTCCAAGGAGGAAGTTCTAACGGCACACCTCCAAAGAGGTCTGCGTACTCTAGTTCCCATCTTTCCCTTAGTTTGGGAAAGTCATCTGCCATCAAGAACAGTTGCTTGGTGCCAGTATATCCTTCAGTAATCCTGTCGGTACATTGGTTGAGTAGACCAACGTCAATGTTTCTTTGGTTTTCTTTCCATTTTCCCTTGTCTCACCTTCCATCTGGCGAGCTCGTCAATGGCTCTACATGCAACAAAGAGCCATTCGCAAGTCACGGTTTGTGGCCCACCAGTTTGGGCTTAAGACTTGTGATTCAAGTCTTGCGTTCAGCTGGGTTTTTATAGTCCAGCTGCTCTTCCCAAGCATTCGTGTGGTTCGGAATTACTTCCTTTCCCATATGGATGCCTCCCTCGTCTCTAAAGTTGAGGGATATCCCTAATTGCCATAGGAATGGTGTTCCTAGTATTGCGTCGTAATAGTCTATGTTTGCTATATTGAAGTATTCCTTGATATTATGCTCACCAAAGTGGATGTGTAAGGGGAACTCCTCATACTGCTCCTTTTTATTCTCGTTCTCCTATTCTCCTCTCTTATTCATGTTCACCCCTTCTATCCCCATCTCCCTTTTATCTCTCTTTTCTCCCTGTTGTTTCTATCTAATATTCCCCTTCCCAGCTCTGGTACCCCTTAAAGTACTGTTCCCTCCGGACAAGAGGCATAGGTCTGAAGAGCTGGTCGAGAAGTTTGAGTAGTTATATCAGTAGTTGTCATGCTACTAAGACTATCATAACTGTTTGAGTTCAAACCAGGCCCGTCATCAAAGAAGTACTCCTTCCCTCTTACAACTGGACTTACGGAAGAGCTTTCTCTGGGTCCATCTTACCCCATCCCGCTGGTTAAGATCAAAGGTAAAGCTTCTACGTACACCGTTTCCTACTTCGTGTTGTACTAAAGTACTTACTGTCCCGGGTCTCCTGGAAACGTACTATTAACCGCTTCACTCAACCCGTGTCCCGTTCTATCTCAAATGTTCTCAAGTTCTTCCGAGCAGGAAAAAGAGACAGCGGTAATTTCAGTCGTCCTCACCGCCCTCACCGCGTAAAAACTCATCATCCCCCCCTTTCCCTACGTCAGTATTCCGATCGCTGTAGTACCAAGTTCCACACGTGGACGTGTAGACAGACAACTTGGACAACACGGTCATTAAGGAAGACAAGAGAGAGTCGTGCGTTTCGTTGGAGATTTTGGCGTTGTGCGACTACGTCGAGTAACATTCGGCGAACTTTTAGTTTCCCTAAGCCCCAGAAGACCATACCCACATCTGTACCATCTTCACCTACCTCATAATTCCTTACATGGTCTCCCCAGGATTCGTCGATACGTGGACTTCTATAGTTAAGTCTTTACTTCCACTGTCACTGGCCAGTCCATTCAACCGTCCGAAAAGATGATATTCCCGTTGGAGACCCCGATCACCTTATAGTGTGATCTCGGACCGTCTACCCTTAGGTTTCATATATTCAAGTTCCTTCCGATGTCCGTTCCTATGTATGGACCGTCTACCCTTAGGTTTCTCTTTTCGGATTTCCTGAGGGTGACGGCTCCGTCGATGATTGATTCCTTTTCTGAGGCTTGTCTGACTTGCAAGACCCGCGAATTTTGCCTTCAGTGCACTGGATACTGCATCGGGTCCATCCAATGTTGAACGTGTGCATTAGCCCGCGAATTTAGCGCTTATCTTCGCGGTCAACATCTTCACTCATCCTTCCTCCTCCCCCCCTTCCTTTA
>MU134532.1:105848-147509 GCA_015039355.1 Ramaria rubella
CTCGGTATAGGAGAAAACGGAAATGTTCCCGCCGAGCCCGAAACCTATCCCTTAGTCGGTAAGCAACAAACTTGAGTAAGTGTCGAAGAGAGGATCTACCGACAACCACTCCAAGTTTCGGGTAGACACCCACCGCTGGTCTCAGCTCGTACTTTCCTCAGAGAAAACACCTACTTACCTGTACCAACAACATGACCTTGAGACGTTCCCCGTCCTCCAGTAGGGTCAACAGGACAGCGAGCAAGTGTTTATCTGCCTCTATGACGAGATCGAGAACCAACTGTGTAAGACAGACAGGTAGTCAGACGCCCACCATACGTCACCTCCGTCGGTGGAGCTATGGGTCTTCAGACATATCGAGGGCTCACTTGAGTGACTGTTTGACACATGGAGCCAGACTTTGGTGCGCCTCCTCATCCGGTACTACAGAGGTTTGTACTAGGGATTTCTCTGCTCTCCGAGGGTTACGACATTAACACCAGTTCCACCCCTACTTCACTCTTGTAAACCTATTCCTTAGGTGCTACTGGTAGTGACGTAGTATGGGTACGTTCAGTCCCTCAAGATGTTACTTCAGCTGTGACTGGTAGAGGGTCGCGACGAGTCCTTAAAGGTCTCCCACGTCAAGAGGTTGTCCGTTGGCTGCAACTCGGAACCACGCATCCGTGTCCAGTGTACGGAAACACATCGATGGTTACATCGCTCTGTACACTCCGGTGGTTATCAAGGCTCTCTGTTCAAGGTTCCAGAAGGTTGCAGGTCGTACCGGTCGTTATGCTCACAGCACTACAACCCTCTGTTAAGCTGCATTTCAGTACGACTAGCCCCTGTATATGGAAAGGTGTCTTGTCTTCACATGGTAGGGAGAGTGGGGTAAGACTACTGAAGTGTCTGAAGGGTCATCAGAACGCTTCAAGGAACCGTCGTGCACGTTGGCTCAGGAGGTCGAGAGGGAGGAACCACGGGAATATTTACAGGGAATCCTACAGTGCAAGAAGAGGACATTTGAGATCAGGAAGGTCACGTGCCTACTGTTTCTCAAGACCAACCTCTTCATGGTTTAATAGTAACAGTAAGTTCGGTCACGGTACTAGCCCAGCCGTACTCTCACGTAGACTGAACGGGTAACAGAACGGTCCTGCTACCATGTCCAACTTCAGTTTGGTTCTGTCTATTTCTCTGGTCGTACGAACCACTGCCAACTCGAAAAACCGACACACCCTTTATAAGCTCTAAAAACACCAGACAGGTCTAGAGCTATACTACGGAGCGGGGGAGTTCCTTCACAACGGTAAGAAGTTCCCGTGTGTACTACCGCTCGTAAAGGAACAGTACCTAGAGTATCAACGCGAGTTGGCTGACTCTGAGAACCTCTTCTTCCGATACCCCACGGTGAACAATAGTTGGAACCTGACAACCCTTTCTTGTCGTGGTCAACGTTTTAGCCTCGATAGACGAAGCTGTGTTATACCCTCCAGCAGTAGACCCTTACGTTCCTACCCACGTCTACAATGGTTAAGAAATATCACAGTTTCCGTCGGACGACACTCCCAGGGGTACAGGTTCCTCACAGAAACGCTTCGTCCAGCTTGTAACCTGCACGTACCACACTCTTGAAGAGTTATTTAGCTGCTATGATACTACAATCGTCGTCGTGAGCCAGCCCCTACCTTTGTTCCTGGTGACAAAGTCTTCCTAGATGCAAGTGACATTAGCACTACTCGCCCTTCTAAGAAATTGTCACATCGGAACCTAGGCCCCTTCCTAGTGGAACACAAGGTCGGCTCCAATGCTTACCGTCTTCGACTCCCCAAGTCTATGAGTCGCCTCCACCCTGTCTTCCCTGTGGTGAAGCTCCTCCCAGCCCCTCCAGACCCCATTCCTGGTCAGAAAGCTCAACCCCCACCTCCCCCAGTCCTTGTAGCGGAAGATGAGCATTATGAGGTTGAACAGGTTTTGGACAGTCAATTCCACTGTGGGAAACTCCAATACAAGGTCAGGTGGAAGGGTTATGGGTATGAGCATGATGAGTGGATCCCCGAGGCAGATTTAGCAGCCCCAGACCTCATTGCTGACTTCCACCTCCTCCATCCTGGTGCCCCTTGTCGCATTCGTGCCACAGATTTTGACACCTTCCGTCAAAAGACACTTGCACCCCCAGTAGGTGTCAGTGTGTCAGGATGTCACACTCTAAAAGGGGGGTGATGTAAGGGGAACCGCTCATACTGCTCCTTTTTATTCTCCTTCTCCTATTCTCCTCTCTTATTCATGTTCACCCCTTCTATCCCCATCTCCCTTTTATCTCTCTTTTCTCCCTGTTGTTTCTATCTAATATTCCCATTTCCTTCCCCCCCTCCTCCTTCCTACTCACTTCTACAACTGGCGCTTCTATTCGCTTTAAGTGCCCGGTGACGTGTGCAAGTTGGAACCTACTTGGGCTACGTCATAGGTCACGTGACTTCCGTTTTAAGCGCCCAGAACGTTCAGTCTGTTCGGAGTCTTTCCTTAGTTAGTAGCTGCCTCGGCAGTGGGAGTCCTTAGGCTTTTCTCTTTGGATTCCCATCTGCCAGGCTCTAGTGTGATATTCTACTAGCCCCAGAGGTTGCCCTTATAGGATGTTGGTGTGCGTTCCATAGTTGATGGTCGACTTACTGCCGACACATGCTAGCTGTAGACCAATTGGACGTTTGAGTTCGAACATCTTAATGCCTACAGCACATATGAAATCTGGAGAGAGCATAACTCCCTCACACCCACTGTCTAGTAGACAGTGGGTTCTGACTCCACCAATCTCCCAATACCCAGAGATTGTTTGGTTGTGTGTCTATATGCACCCGTTTGGGGTGTGTCTTGTCCTGCGGTCTGAACTGATGATCATAGACAGGCTCAATGGTCCTGTCAATGACTCCCACATGGATGCAGAAGTCATTGTTTCAACTTAAACCACCACTGATTGTGGTCGTTGGTGTCTGCGCTGCCTTTCTTCATACGATCCTCCTAGAGGATGTACTCCATCGGCTTGATATGAGCTTTGCATTCTTGTGTCATCGTCATCCCATTGATAAGGTGTGAGCTCTGACTGGTAATCAGTGACTCGTTTGCCGATTTCATTCTCATGGACATCCTGAACATCCATTCGCTTGTCTAGTTTGCCACTTTGTGGCTCCTCCTCCCCTTCTTGAGCACTCCCTGAGTGCTCAACCACTTCTTCCAGCTGTGCACCTGCTATGCACGGTTTATTCTTCCACTGTGGGCAATTCGGCTTGATATGCCTGACCTGTCCACACTCGTAGCACATCATCTCTGTGCTACATCCTTGACCCCCTGAACCTCCAAGGGGTATTTGTGAAGGATGAGAAGCGACAGGAGCTCCAGCTCCAGCTCTCTGCGTAGCCTGTACCCCTGTTTGGGGTACGCTTGGCCTCATTTCTGCTTGAGGTCGAGCATTCGGCAGACAATATATTGTCTGCTTTGCGGTAGAACGGCTTCCTGTATTGGGAGCTTGAGACAAGCTCGGCACAGCCTGATTTTGACTAGTTGTTGAAGTTGGCTTTACCTGCGGCACGTGAGTGCTGCTAGACTCTGTCTTATGTGACCCAATGTCATATTAAGACACATCCTCTACAGCCTTTGCAGCTTCATATAACTCAGTTATTGAACTGAATTCTGTCATGTAGCCTAATTTTAAGACTTCATGATGCAGCACTTCTCGAAGTGCTGCTACGAACCATTTGCAGATCATATACTCATCCGGCGGATGTATCATCCATGCTGCATACTTTGTAATATTGTTCAGTAATTCCTGAATGGTTCTGGTTCCTTGCACAATTGTGTCAAACTTATTTGATGCATGCCTGTGCGTGAGTGCATGAAGGAACCACTGTTGTAAGCCAGCGATTGCACTTTCCAGGGTCCAGTTGATTACGACTCGATCATGACGCTCGATATTTTGAGCATACCACTCCAATGCCTTGCCCTTGAGGCGAGTGCTAGTTTAATTGGAGTTCTGTGCTGGACGATCCCAATAGACTATTCATGCCTAGCCATCTCAGGATCCCTGAGATAAAGTTCTTGAATTCTTCAAGATCTGCTTTCCCAGCATATTCTGCTGGGTGAGGTAGTTTTACTCCAGCTTTGGCAAGCACAGATTTGTCTGCCTCGCTGCCCTTGTGTTTCTCAAGGGCAGCTTGCACCATCTTTGCGACTCCATCTACATACATAGGCGAATTTCCTCCTACCTCCTGGATCCTCCGTTCAGGATCCATGACTGCTAGTGATACCGCATGCAGTATCGCTTGTATCTGCTTGTGCAGCCGGGGGACGTGAGTATTCACGTCCTGCTGCACTGGTGGATCAACAATGTCTTCATCAATCTGATACAACAGTTGATGTTTGTCAGCTGTTAAAAATGCATCCCTCAGTTTATAACTGCTACTGAGGACGGATCGAGCCACTCTCGCTGACTCGATCAGTTTTCTCGAAGGCCTCGCCTTTGATCCCAGCAGTATATGCCTCTTCGACTAGTTTATCCACGTGTTTAGCACAGAGTTCTAGCGCACGGTGCTTCCGTCATGCTGCCTTATGTTCGATCCCATCCCAGTGATCAAACTCACGTTCAAGACTAACGTGAGTGCTAGTCGTGGTACTGACACTATCAGCATCAGACTTCATCATCTCCTGCAGTGACTGTTGGGTCACTACTTTGAGCACTTTTTGCTCATCATAAGTTTTTTTTGATCTGCGAATTCCTTTGCGGATATTTTCTCTATTGTGAGCCTCTAGCTCGCGATCTGTCTCCTCCTCAGTATGCCAGCGCATACTGACGCTGTCTTGTTCTATCGTGGCACTAGGTTCTTGAGGACCACTTCTAGTGCTCGGACCAGACAGAGGTGGCATCCTCTGTCTGTCTCGCTTCCTGCGAGCCTTCTCTGCTTCGCAGTCAACTTCACGATCCCTATTGGGATTATTGCCACGCTCGGGGGCCTTTCCTCGCAAAGGTCCTTGTACTTCCTCCTCCAGGGACTGTATTAACAGTTCCATACCATCTCCTAGTGTTTGGAGTTGGTTTGCGGCATCATCCGCTGCACAAGCTGCCTCAGCCGCTGGCTGGCTCACTTCACGTGTAGTGTCTACATGTTTATGGCTCTCTTTGAGAGCCGTAATCATCCGGGCAATGTGTCCGGTTGTACATTTGTATTGCCGGGTTTCTTCATCCCGGTGGGCCAACCCTTGCTCTATCATCCCTGTTTGGGATGGTGAACTTTGCGATCTGCGATGTTCTTGGACATGTGGGAGCTGCAACATTTGCACCCCCAGCAAATTGTCCATGTTGCTACTCGGGGGCTCTCTCAACTCATTGAGAGATGATTGTAACTTCGACCTAGTTGAAGTTCTTTTAGTTTTCTTAATGGACAATATATCATCCATTTCTGATTCCTCTGGTGTGGATCTTCTTAGATCCACCAATACTTGCTTTCAACTCCTAGAGTTGGAAGCTACGGGTGTCGTAGTGATACGAGGACTAGCTATCCTCGTTGGCATTCCCGTTTGCATGTTCATGTTGTGGGCAGGCTCAATTCTCCTGTCTGGGCCCTTGGCTGGGCCCCAGACGTATCTGGATCCTCTTCGAATCTAGACGTTTGGCTTTGATTCCTTATCAAAACCATAGATCTATGATCTATCAGCCACACTGGTGTTCTTCTATTGATTTAGAAGAATAAACAGTAAACGTCTGTTTACTGTTTCCAAGAATTCCGGTGAGTGTTAAACTTGTCAGTTTGGGTAAAAAGATTGGTTTGATATTTTTTATCGCAGTGCTGCCAATAGTTTTGGCAGTCAAAAATGTGTAATGTTCACACTAGACAGACTGTGACAATAGTTTATTGGTGTCTGCGAGTTGTGTGGTTACAAGTAAGTCTGATTGCTTATCTAATTACTTGTGGACAACTGTATAGTTGTCCACTACCTACAGGTGCCCCTAGTGGGTGGCTTATATAATACAACCCATAAGCCACTCCGGTGACTTATATACCCTAATTAGTAGCATATATGCTACTGTAAGAATCTACCTTCTTACAGCCTGGCATAACTTTGTCATACAGGAATGAAGGTGAATTGCAATGAGGGAGGCTGTTGCTCTGCAGTGGGGCGTATCAGTACGGTTACCCTGAAGAGATACAATCATGAGAGGTCAGGCTTACGGTAAAGGGCCCTTGCAATCTTCATTAAAACAATGGCCATCTGGTGTGGGCTCCTCACCTACATACACAACCACATCTGTCTGGCAGGATTCTGCCGAGAGCTTTTTCAGGACAGGAAAATCCAAAATCACTTGTATGACCAGGGTGTGCCAACCTGCGGAGTCATGCACATAGGTATTGTCAAAGAGTATGCCTGGGAGTTCTGGAGGATAGTTGCTATCTCCATGGGGTCCTTGGGTTTCAGTAGGACCTTTGGGTGTCTCCAAGCATGCTTCCTTAACAAAGTTTGCCATATGAGCCTTGGAAGTATATATGACTATTGTCCAACTCACGATCGTATTGTCAAAACTTGTATCCTCCTTGGCTTGAAAAAAATCTATCCTCTTGCATTTGAGATAAAATCTCCTCCATCTTGCTAGTGCTGAGCAGTAGTGTCTACATGCCTGCATGTAAGCTAACCCGTGGGAAGTACCCTCGGCCCCTTTGACAGAGCCATACATCTGCAAGCATATGGCTTTGGCCTGCAATCTCGGATGAACAAGTGAATGCGGCAATATCAGAATACCAACTAACACTAGATTCCTGTGTGGCAAGCTCTTGTACCTCTGGTCGGTTGACGGCAGCCAAGGCACCTGATTTGCTGATGACTGTCAGGGCCACAGCCATTCTGGGAATCCACTATGCCCCCAGGTTATCATTCCAAGCCTTACCAGATATCAACTCAAAATTAAGAGAACATACTCAAACTGATGATAATTGTTGCTCCCTGCCTTGGACCAAGTCCTGGAGATTAGTCAGCAACAATCGGCTTTGATATGCCCTCTAGATGAAATATAGACTGAAAACCTCTCCACATGGTATACAATTGAACACACGTACGTAAATTAGGGACTAGATATTGTGACCCATGATCTGCTTGTGCTGTTCTGAAGAATTTTGGCCTCCAGCACATTAGCTCTGCCTCGTCTGATGCTTGTCGCTGTAAGCATGTCTGTTATCATTGTTCAGTGACTTGAGGTGACACAGGTGATTGGGCACTCACTTGGAAAACCAGCTTGGCGCCCCGACTGGATGAGCTGATTATGCATGGCATTATAGCTTACAGCTTTCGAGGGGTGAACATCACCAGTTCAATGATCAACCTTGTGCAAAACTGGGATTTTGGCAATTTCCTTCTTGATTCTAGCACCTGAGTCGCATTGTGTAAGGCAAAATCCAGATGTTCCAAGGTTTGAAAACTCGCAAAGGCTTGATCTTTTAAAGCAAGCACAAGTAATGGCCAAACAGGGCACATCCTGACATTAGAGGCATCCTCCTGGCATAAGAAAATACTCAACCTGTTTAGCTTATCAGAGGAGTGCATTGTTCTGAGGCTAAAGCTTACCGCTCATTCACATTGTTTCGTTTACCTTTCAACAAACGAAATTCAAGCCTAACCGTGAGCCGGGTGCATGCATGCCATTCCACAGCTAAAGATGGTTTTGAACAGAGCTAAACAGCATAGTATTCATGTTGGAAGTGAACAATTCAGCACTTATTTAGACCACAGGACACTAGCACAGCACTGGGAACAGTAGATGGGTACTCAGTTTATTGAGAAGTAAAGAAAACAAGGTGTAACTACACATACCTGGGAACAGTGTATGGGTACTCAGTTAGAGGGTCACCCACACAGTTCCCCTACGCTTTAGGGCGGTTAATAAGCGCCCAAAGCGGAGTCAAAATACATCCAAGAAAGTAAACGACAATATTCAAGCAACTATACAAGCTAGAGCGATGGGACAACCACAAAATTCAACAATTTACAGGAAGTCAAGTGTCATGCTTGGTATTGCAGTAGTGGCAGCAGTGTGAGCAGGGGCTGAGCACAATTGTTTACTGATGGAATACAGATGCATTCTCTCAGTCTCACAGATGCAAGATGATCAGGAGGCAACCAAATTTTAATCTCTTCACTGATCTCTTCACTGATCTCCCATGTTTTCTTCTTCTTTCTGTCTATGGGGATACTTTCTCAGGTTCAATGCATACCCACAGGCTGTAATCACAGATCAAAATCACAGGCAGTGGCATAAATCACATCCACCAACATACTTAAAAAAAAAAAACTAGAAGCTTCATTTATTGCGCATACAGCTGACATTTTTTTTTGCACATCCATCAATTTTAGAATGAGTGTCAATAAATAGGTTAGGATTGCAGATAGTGCAATCACATGACCGTTTTTCCATGATCACTTTCAAGGAAAGCATGGTTTAAGAAATTGTAAAGAGCAATTCTCTTATATTGCACAGAAAAGTTGAACTGTATCCTACAGGACAGTATGAACGATTCCCATTGGACTTTGTCCTCCCCAGGAATCGTAACTCTGCCTTACGAAACCAAAACAGCTGTAATATTTTTCTGACTTAGAGGATCTGTAGGACCCCTGAAAATCCTGATATAGGCCTGGTCTGAAGGCCAAAAAATTTGACCAGACATTTTGCCTGAAAAATCATGGAAATTTGTCCAGATAGGTGTTTTTTGAAATTTTGGCTCCCGGATTGTCTGGGTTTGAGCCCAGGTGTCTCTGCTGTTTACACGCACTAAAGCGGAGTTTGAAAATATTCACCGGCAGCGATTTGAATTTTCACCCTCTGACTTTTGAATTTCCTCTCCAGGCCTGCAAAGCAATTCAGCTCCTACTTACATGTAAAGTCAGGAAGAAATGTGGGAAGGAAAGAGAGTGGAGTGAGCAGAAGTGAATTGTCAAATGTAATGTTCATATGCACTGGAGGCATGGCAGAATTTTCCCCATGGGAAAATTCACAGAAGTGGTTGGATTTTCCAGATGTAATCCAGTTAGGAAAATCAGGTGAATAAAATAATAATTGCTTAAGATTTTCCAACCCTGGAATCCATCAGGATAATCCACCTGGAAAATTTTGGCTACACATATGCAAACAATTGGTTTGGCTAGGATTTTCAATTTGGTTGAATTCAAGGAAAATATATGATTTTCCTATGATTATAGACACCAAGATAACTATGAGAAGTTGTCAGGATAACCATCAGGAAAATTGGAGGAATAATCAATATTTTCTGGGGATTACTTTGAGCTGGAAATGGCTCAGGAAAATTTCCATTCTCCAAGGTGGGAAGACCTGATGACAAATCCTGGGAAAATATATCAAGTGCTGAAGGATTTCCTGAATAGGAAACTGAGGAAAAATTTATTGTGTTACTAACATGATCCGATCTGGAAAATGATAGTTTGATGATAAGAGGTTTTCCTGGGGTTTTCCAATGGTGGAGAACCCTCGGAATAATGGATTTGTGAATATTCACAGAGATTACTGTAGACTCTGATAGATTCTGTGAGATTATAGTAGATTCTAATAGATTCTAATAGAGTCTAGGAGATTCTAATAGATTCTAATAGATTCCAATAGATTCTAATAGATTCCAATAGAATCTAATAGATTCTGGGAGATTCTAATAGATTCCAATAGAATCTAATAGATTCTGGGAGATTCTAATAGATTCCAGTAGATTCTAATGAATTCTAATAGAATCTAAGAGATTCCAATAGATTCCAGTAGATTCTAATGAATTCTAAGAGAATCTAAGAGATTCCAATAGATTCTGGGAGATTCTAATAGATTCCAGTAGATTCTAATGAATTCTAATAGAATCTAAGAGATTCCAATAGATACAGGGAGATTCTAATAGATTCTAATAAACTTCAATAGAATCCAAGAGATTCTAATAGATTCCAATAGATTCCAGGAGATTCTAATAGATTCCAATAGATTCCAGGAGATTCTAATAGATTCCAATAGATTCAGATAGATTCACTAAGATTCTAACAGAGTCCAATAGATTCCAATGGATTCCAAGAGATTCTAGTAGAGTCCATAGGATTGTAATAGATTGTATGAAATTCTAAGAGATTATGGGGGATTGTTTTGGATTCTGGTGTATTTTGTAACAGTCAGATGGATTCATTCAGAATCTGTTAGATGGTAATAGATTGTACTGGATTCTGAGAGCTTCACCAAGATTGTGATGGAGTGACCAGGATTGATGTATATTGACTGGTAGTCACTGAGATTGTGTACCAATCCTCATGTTCTTTCAATATGGGTCAAAATTGGACAATTTTGTGGAGGTGAGATGGGGGTTGATGGTGGATTAGGACTGGGAGCTGCAAGTAGTCCAGACAGATGTCAGGGCCAGAGCACAAATGGGAGAGACCCATCGTTCTGGTTGCGGTGTTGTGGTGGATTGCGTGCGTTGGTCGATGAGAGGGCATGTGAAAGCTAAGAGAATGAGTGGATGCATCTGATACCTTATACATATACCAAGGCTGAAGAACAAGACAGAGGGTTCCTTGGTTCCAGTCACTCCTTTGTTCAGAATGTGGCTTTGTGCAGCCCAGTGCACATGGGAGCTGCAGGTGCCTCATGCATATCTTGTGCCTCACTTGCAAAGTGGTTCCTTCCTTTGTTCATGTGGCTCCTTTGGTCAAAATGTGGCTTTGTGCTGCCCAGTGCATACAGGAGCTGCAGGTGCCCCACACATATCTCGTGTCTCGCTCACAAAATGGTTCCTCCCTTTGTTCCAGCGACTCCTTTGTTCAAAATCTTCCTTTTCCCACATCACAGCCTCTGGGACCTGCAAGTGCCCCCACATATCTCCTGCCCAGTTTGCACAATTGACACTTCTTTTCCTCACATGCCTCCTTCCTTCACAGTGTCACTCTCTCCACCTGATCCCTTTGTGGCACTGCCACTGCTCCACGCTTTTATTCCCCCTCCAATCATCAAATGCCAGCCCTTTTTGGTTCCCTGGTTTCTTTGTTCCACACTCCTGTGCCTCCCCTCCACAGCTTTTGGGAGCGCCACATCCATCAATCGACCTCAGGGCCAGATCACAAAATGGAGGATCCCTTTGTTCTTGGACCCCCTTTCTCCTACAGGTATCTTTGCACCCCTCAGGGCCAGATCACAACATGTGATGTTCTGTTGTACTGGTACCTCCCTTTTTCTGGTTTTCCTTTGTCCAAGTCAGGGCTTGTGCTTGTTGAATCCATCTGAATCTCATTCAATCTCTCAGCATTCTGGCAAATATATCCGAATTTTCAACCCTCTATCTGAATCCCCTTGACAACATCAGCATCTCACAGAATCTAACAGAATCCCACAGAATCTATTAGCACCCAACAGAATATATTAACATCCCTTGTAATCTTGCAGACTCTATCTCAATTTATTATAATCTATCAGAATTTATTAGAACCCATTAGAATCCATTAAAATTCATCTGAATCTCACAGGATCTGACAGAATCTCTTATAATCTACCAGAATTTCACAGAATCTATTAGAATCCATTGGAATCAATTAGAATCTCACAGAATCTCTTAGAATCTATTGGAATCTATTAGAATCTCACAGAATCTATTAGAATCCATTGGAATCAATTAGAATCTCACAGAATCTATTAGAATCCATTGGAATCAATTAGAATCTCACAGAATCTCTTAGAATCTATTGGAATCTATTGGAATCTATTAGAATCTATTAGAATCTCACAGAATCTATTAGAATTTAACAGAATCTACAGTAATCTCTGTGAATCTTCACAAATCCATTCTTCTGAGGGTGTTCCACCATTGGAACACCATTGGAAAACCCTAGGAAAACCTCTTATCATCATACTATCATTTTCCGGATTGGATCATGTTAGTAAGACAATGAATTTTTGGCTCAGTTTCCTATTTGGGAAATGCTTCAGCACTTGATATATTTTCCCAGGATTTGTCATCAGGTCTTCCCACCTTGGAGAATGGAAATTTTCCTGAGCCATTTCCAGCTCAAAGTAATCCCCAGAAAATATTGAATATTCCTCCAATTTTCCTGATGGTTATCCTAACAACCTCTCATAGTTATCTTGGTGTCTATAATCATAGGAAAATCCTATATTTTCCTTAACCAAGTTGAAAATTCTAGCCAAACCAATTGTTTGCATATGTGTAGCCCCAAAATTTTCCAGGTGGATTATCCCAATGGGTTCCAGCATTGGAAAATCTTGAGAAATCATTGTTTTATTCACCTGATTTTCCTAACTGGATTACATGTGGAAAATCCAACCACTTCTGTGAATTTTCCAGTGAATTTTCCCATGGGGAAAATTCTGCCATGCCTCCAGTGTAGACCGTGCATGGACCCACACATTTTGGTTCGAATACTCTGATATCCAGAAAGAAGCATTAGTAATGGGGGGTCAATATGGAATACGTATGGTCTACCCATACCTGGTGTTTTTCACAAAGTTGCCAGCAATGGAAGCCAATGGTGGGTTAAATATGATGTATGTGCATTGTGTACAACTACAGGAGCTCCTTGAAAAAGCATAAGTGGGTATGTCACATACAAACACTCAGTGCTCCTGCAGCCTGGTCAATGGCACCCAAGCACTGCAATCATTCTATGGAACAAAGCAGGCATCAGCCAATTCAAAATCAAAAACACAGCCTGTGACGTCAACTCATACCATTGCTCATCCTGTGTCAACCAGTCACAATCATGGGCCCCAGGAGGAAATGAAACAAACGAGATTGTCTCTGAATCTGGATCCTGAGGTAGGGCTCACTTACATGGTCCCGGTCTCAGTGTCCTCAGACGAGGATGAACTGTTTGATGATGGCAATGACAATTATGAGCCTGAACTTGAGTCACCTTGCTCTGAGCATGGCGAGGACCTTGTGGACGATGATCTGGACTTGGATATTAATGGCATTGTTTGTCCCTATTTAGGGATAGATGATATTGGACTCACCTGATTGTAGGGAAAAACTGCATGCACAGTGCAAGGGGCTACACAACAGTTCAAAGACTGTCATTGTGAAGGAATGACTCAAATGTGGGCTTGGCAAAGGCATTGACTTCCTCCGGGGGATACATGTCCATTCCAAACGTGATTAGATACCATTAGATACCATTAATTAGCAATTAAATTACATGAAAATACGATATGGTTAATTACTGGGCTTGGAGGAGTTTTAACCATTATGATTACAATAAAATACACTGATTTTTTTAATTTAATCTTAATGGCCCAGCCCTAATTCCAAGATTCCGACTTCAAGATTTCTGACTTCAATTTCCACCTCCAAGTTTTCCGACTTCACAATTTTCCAATTTCCGACATTTTCTGACATTTCTCCACATTAGAGAAATCTGACACACTGACAGGGAGAGATCACAAATGGCATGTTCATTTGTGCTAGTGGTTCCTTTGTTCAGCATGTGCCCTTGCCCATGAGAGAATTGGTGGAGACTACAAATACCTCACACATATACCAGGGCAAAAGAACACAACAGAGGGTTCTGTGTTCCAGTGGCCCCTGTGTTCAAAAGCGTCCTTTGTGCACCTCAGGGCCAACAGGAGCTGGAGGTGCATCAAGTGTAGCTTGTCTCTGGATCATAAAATTGACCCTTCCTGTGTTGGGGGGGCTCCATTGTGCAAAATGTGCCTTGATGCACCTCAGAAAACATGGGAGCTGCAGATGCCTCACACACATCTTGTGTCTGGATCACAAAATGGCCCCTTCCTTTGTTCCAGTGCCTCAGGGCACAGTGGAGCTGGAGGTGCCTCACACAGGTCTTGTGTCTCAATCACAGGATGGCCCCTTCCTTGGTTCAAGGGGCTCCTTTGTTCAAAATGTTCCTTTGTCTGTGCCAGGGCACACCAGAACTGCAGGGGCTTCACACAGATCTTGTGTCTCGTGCACGAAATGGCCCCTTCCTTTGCTCCAGTGGCTCCTTTGTTCAAAATGTGCCTTTGTCCGTGCCAGGGAACACCGGAGCTGCAGGTACCTCATGCAGATCTTGTGTCTCACGCACAAAATGGCCCCTTCCTTTGTTCCAGTGGCTCCTTTGTTCACAATGTGCCATTGTGCATGACAGGGCACACTGGAGCCGCAGGTCCCTCATGCAGACCTTGTGTCTCACTCACAAAATGTCCCCTTTCCTTGGTCCAGTGGCTCCTTTGTGCAAACTGTGCCTTTGTCCATGCCAGGGCACACTGGAGCTGCAGGTGCCTCATGCAGATTGTGCGTCTCCACCACAAAATGGCCCCTTTCCTTGGTCCAATGCCTCCTTTGTTCAAACTGTGCCTTTGTCCATGCCAAGGCATACCAGAGCTGCAGGTGCCTCACGCAGATTGTGTGTCTCACACACAAAATCACCCCTTCCTTTGTTCCAGCAGCTCCTTTGTTCACAATTTTCCTTTGTCTGCACCAGGGCACACTGGAGCTGGGGGTGCCTCACGCAGATCTTGTGTCTCGCCCACAAAATGGCCCCTTCCTCTGTTCCAGTGGCTCCTTTGTTCAAGATGTTCCTTTGTCCGTGCCAGGGCACACTGGAGCTACAGTTTCCCCAGGCAGATCTTGTGTCTCACTCACAAAATGTCCCCTTCCTTTGTTCCAGTGGCTCCTTTCTTCAAAATGTTCCTTAGTGCAGCTCAGGGCACACTGGAGCTGCAGGTGCCTCACCCAGATCATGTGACTTGATCACAAAATGGCCCCTCCCTTTGTTCTGGTGGCTCCTTTCTTTGAATTGTTCCTTTTCCCACATCACAGCATCTGGGAGCTCCAAGTGCCCCACACATATCTCCCACCCAGGTCACACAATGGACACTTATTTCCCCAGTGGCTCCCTTTTTCACAGTGTGTCTCCTTCCACCTCATCCCTTTGTAGTGGTGCCACTGCTCCACACTTTTTTTCACCCCCTGACCATCACATGGCAGCTCTTCTTGGTTCCCTCACTCCTTTGTCCCACACTCTTCTTTCTCCACTTCAGAGCCTCTGGGAGCTCCACTTCCACCAATCCTATCTCGGCAGATCACACAATGGAGGACCCCTTCCTTCCAGGGCCCTCTCTGTTCTACAGGTATCCTTGCCTTTGCCACAGTTCATGGGAGCCACAAGTGCCCCATGCATTCCTCAGGGCCAGATCCCACCAGGTGAGGTTCTGTTGTACTGGTCCCTCCTTTTTTCTCATTTTCCCTTGTCCACATCAGGGCTTGTGCTTGTTGAATCTATCTGAATCTCATTCAATTTTCCAGCATTCTGGTGAATATATCAGTATTTTCAAGCCTCTATGTGAATCCCCTTGACAATATTAGTATCTCACAGAATCTAACAGAATCCCATGGAATCTAACACACTCCATTAGCATCCCACAGAATCCATTAGCATCCCACAGAATCCATTAGCATCTAACAGAATATATTAGAATCTCTTATAATCTATTATATTCCATCAGAGTCTATTAGAACCCATTCAAATCCATTAAAATACATCTGAATCTCACAGGATCTAACAGAATCTCTTATAATCTACCAGAATTTCACAGAAACACTCAGAATTTAACAGAATCCATCAGAATCCATTAGAATCCTATAGAATCTATTAGAATTTAACAGAATCTACAGTAATCTCTATGAATCTTCACAAATCCATTCTTCTGAGGGTGTTCCACCATTGGAAAACCCTAGGAAAACCTCTTATCATCAAACTATCATTTTCCAGATCGGATCATGTTAGTAACACAATAAATTTTTCCTCAGTTTCCTATTCAGGAAATCCTTCAGCACTTGATATATTTTCCCAGGATTTGTCATCAGGTCTTTCCACCTTGGAGAATTGAAATTTTCCTTAGTCATTTCCAGTTCAAAATGATCCACAGAAAATATTGATTATTCCTCAGATTTTCCTGATGGTTATCCTAACAACTTCTCATGGTTATCTTGGTGTCTATAATCATAGGAAAACCATATATTTTCCTTGAATTCAACCAAGTTGAAAATCCTAGCCAAACCAATTGTTTGCATATGTGTAGCCCCAAAATTTTCCAGGGGGATTATCCCAATGGGTTCCAGCATTGGAAAATCTTAAGCAATTATTATTTTATTCACCTGATTTTCCTAACTGGATTATATCTGGAAAACCCAACCACTTCTGTGAATTTTCCAGTGAATTTTCCCATGGGGAAAATTCTGCCATGCCTCCAGTGATAGTGACAATGAGAAAGAAAAACTTCGACATCATTATGTAGTACGAGTAATGCTCCGTACTCTAGATCTATATATTTCAAGTCAAATATTTCAGAACGCAACATGGGAGAGAGCAACTATTGACGCAGTAGCACCACAGGGTGAAGAGCGTTCAAGGTAATCATCGCAAGAACGATAGGGGCGCCATCCAAAATGTTAAAGTACTTCTCAGTGGTAATAATGCGCCCCGTCCAGCCGTCTATCAACTCGATAGTACGATAAACAGTCCTACGGGTAGCATTATCTTATAGTCGATATGATCAGATCACTTATACTTACCGCATGAGAACGAACAATGTTGCAAAACCCAACCCCAATATCAGGAGTGACATCTTCGATGTTAAGACACCTGGGGTTTCAAGAGCGTTTAATTCTTCGGCCTTCTCGTCGTCGGCTGAAGATGTGTCGTTCTTCTCGGCTGGCCTGGATGATTTGAAAGGTTTTTGGAGGTGGAACCGCAACAAAAACTCTGTGGCGAGAAGGGAGTATAATATAATTCCCACTGCAACAGATAAATTCCAGCAAAGAAACAACATACGACTGAGCAGCTACTCACCGAGCTGCAAAAAAATACCACCAAGCATGATGTGCGCACCAGGTGTTGCGCTCTTGCCATTCTGGAAGGCGAAGGATGCCTTAGCGCCACCTATAGCTTGGACTATAAGTGCAACCACGTCAGCGGACAAGAATGTGATGAGATCTTCGGACACAATTAGCAATTGCATGACCGATTGTGAAGTGAATTGAATCTTACAGGCTTTTGGCGTCAAGCGACTGTACCTGGGTCCCAGTAATATAATTATCCTTCCGAGGATAGTGTAAAAGCCAGCGGTTAGGAATGTTGGAGCAATAATCGTCGTCGTTATCCTAACGATGAAGGTGGAAAGCGTGAGGTCGCTATCACGTAAAGGAGAGGCCAAACTCACTGCATCAAAAATGCATTGATTTCTAAAGGGTTCCGACTACTCCAAAGCCTGGCAGACCACCCGAGAATTTCGCATATGCCACATGTAGCGATGGTAGGCAAAATCCAATACGCACGGGGTTTGAAGTACAGTGTTTGACTTGTATGGAGCACTGCGTCAGGGTGAGGTGAGTGTGGGGGTCTAGAAACACATACATACATACATACTTGTAGTAAGACTGAAGAGTACTACATACAGTATACATATCCACTCTGTTGGTGTGTACCCATAAGGGGATCGATGCACCTGTCCCTTCGCAAGCTCTTGTGCGTGAGTTTGGACAGTATCTGCTGAGCATCTCGTCAAAAAACATTCGAACAGAAGACTCTAGAAGTGCCCACCGAAATTCATCTCAAAAACCGTCGATGGCGCGTACGAGGGTGTATAAGAAGTGAAGAAAGGATCATTACAAACAGCTCGGGTGCCGGTGAAATGCACAGCTCGATGACAAGGGTTCGTACCCTCAGGAGTCAAATCTGTACACACTGTGATATTAGCTCACAGCCGAACATTTCGGATGCTATATATATCTGGCAAGGGGTACCTTTCCGAGAGCGCCGAACCAGTCGTGGCCAGCGCGTTGAGGTTCGTACATCAATATGTATATTCAGACAAACCTCTCCAGAGTACAGCGGCCAACTGAGCCGAGATAAATTTCCCATGCGTATATGCCAATCTGATAATCTTTCCGAATCATCCGAGTCGGCAAGACCAGCCACACAGTTGCACTGCGTGAAAAGCCCCCGGGTAAAAAAACTGGGTGACCTATTTACATAAAATAACATTTTACTGATTGGGAAATGTCAGGAATAAGAAAGGGTAGGAGCTATCTTACCCGTCGTATTGTGCATTTCCGAGTTTTTTGTTATCAGTCTCTAAGTCTCTGTGAGGTGTACGTGGGAAAAACTGGAACGGTCTGAAGCTTAAGGGATTTGTAATCAACAAGTCAAACTTTAATCAAAACACTAGGTGAGTAACCCATGCTACGCACAGGCACCCCATTAGGTGTTTGCTGGTTTTGAACATATCCACAATCAAAAAATTATATTTTTACATGGCATATTTGAAATTACATTGTTCCTATGTTAGTGTTGCTGTTGGCTGCAGACAGTATATTTTATCATGGCCAATAGTTCTTCATCTTGAGAGTAATCTTCATCAAACTATCAGCTTGGGTTTTTTTTTTAATAGGAAGCTTTTATAGAAGTGCATCCCAGAGCCCCCAAATTGTTATTTCACCAACAGTTGGCCTCAAAAAACTGAGCTGAACCATAAATAACCCATTGCCCCTCTTTTGCTCTGCCCTCCGGCTTGGAGCCTGAGGTGTCATGAACCCAGACTTTGGTGCCCCATTCATGTAAGTCTGATAGGTTGGGTTTAGAACCAGTGAGTGCCTCATAAGGTGTGGTTCCATCAAGGGCTTTTGTCAATGTTCTGTTCTTTAGCCAGACCACATGTAAGACTGCTTCCCCCCATAGCATCTTGGGAAGGCTACTGGCATGAAAGAATGCCTTGTGTGTTTGAGCAGAAGTTGATTCAGATGTTCAGAGACTCCATTTTCTTCTGGTGTGTCATGTGTGGTTAAGCAATGTACTGTTCCCTAGGCAGAAAGGTGGGTAGTGAAGGGTTCACTTGGGAATTCCCCTCCTCTATCTGTCCAAAAAGCCTTGATTACAGCATCATCATGCTGTGTCTTTAACCAAGCTTCAAAGTGTTGGTAAGTAACCAAGCTTCAAAGTGTTGGTAAGCATCAAATGTGTCACTCTTGTGTGTGAGGAGGTGGAGTTGGGTGTACCGTGTTTTATCATCAGTGAAGCTGGCAAAGTAGGATCTTCTGCTCTTTGTTTTGACTGGTGATGGTCCCCAGAGGTCTGAGTGAATCTCACCACCAACTTTGCTTGCCCTCTCACTAGTCCTCTCCTTGGGAAATTGTTTGTGTGTTGACTTTGCATACATGCAAGAGTCACATGCTTCAATGCTGGATGACATCAAGTTTGATTCCTGTGACCAAGCCATCTTTAACAAGACACTTTGCAGTTTCAGGTGTGATATGACCATGTGATGGCATAGGTCCATGATGGTAAGCCTCTCTGCTGCTACATAAGCATTTCTAGAGATTGTCTTGCTTGTTTCAACACAGTAGAGTCCATTCCAGATTGGGATTCAGCTAATGATTCTCTTGTCATTGTCAAGAATTGTACATGCTCCTCCTCCAAAGTAGCTGTATACCCTGGCTAATAGATATTAGTGTGCATGCAATGTTAGGTGAGTATGACACATCTTTGAGTGTTATTGTTGTGGCTGATTGTCCATTTGGCACTTCAATCTTTATGTCTCCACAACCTGTTGCCTGGAATACATGTTTGTTTGCAGCAGTTATGGCTTTTGGTATTCTTTGTCAGCATCATCCCCAGGAACATTACGATTCCCCAGGAGGACAAAGTCTGACAGGAATCGTTCGTATAGTCCTGTAGGATATCAAAAGTTCATCTGCCATTTCCTATTGTCTTTGCCATGAATAGAGTTGATGATTAGATGTAATACTCCCATGACTAGAAAATTGTTCAAACTCCATCTCAGATACAACACGGGGATACTCCAATGATCACTAGGTGGTAGTGGTCAGCTTCCAATGGGTTTTGTGGTCTCGGTCATTGCATGGACATTGTATACCCTATTACAAGACATATGTATGCAGTAGTTTCTTGAGATCCTGAAATATTTGTGTTTTTAAGCATACCAGGTTTTGAAGTAGGATATTGATGATGTAATCACAGCACCATTAATCCAGCCATTACCCTACATTTAGCAATGGCACTGGAGGCTCCTATGGCTAAAAGCAGCATGAGATTCGTGGAATTTGTGATTAAAGCCCATTTGTTGTGAGTTAGTCTCCATTTCAAGCTATCTGACTGCAACAATGCTGCTTCACTGATCATCCACACACACAGATGATTATCATTGCTCAAGTCCCAACGTGCCCAGTGCCCAGTTTTATTTGGATGGGGCTCTTCTTGATGATTACTGTGTGACAGGCTGATAGATCTGATGGGATGACCAACCCCAAAAGCACATACTTAAGTCATAAAGTCTGAGTGTAGTACTGAATTACAAATGAAGATGTGTTTCAATTCATTCATTTCTGCATTTATGGATTCTTGACATACTTATCTCTCAGTTGAAGACACATGCACACTCTGCTGGTTTGGCATAGGATGTCTGGGGCAGGACCCATCAGGATACACATTGCACATATCTACATCTGCATCTCACACATTCAACTGCCCTCTCCCTCTCTTCTGAATGTCCACTCCATATTGCTTCAACTGCCTCCTGTACACCCCATGCACCATTGCTTACAGTCTTTGGCCCAGTGAGAAGCAGGAAGTATATTGTAGGTGGTATTTGGAATCTGAGACCAAATTCTCTTCCCAGGTGCTCTGGATGCAGCAATAATTGGCATGCCACCATGGCTTCAACTAAAAACCAACATGAGACCATTGGAGTCACGGTTCAGTTTCAATTTGCCATTTCAAGGTGACTTTGATAGTTACCAGTCACAGTTAGTCAGTAACAGGTTGGCACAGTGTGTACATATGTTTTTTTTTGTATTTCTCATGGTTTTATTTCATTATATGCTGTATTTTGGGATGCAGTAAGCAAGAATGATGCAGCTCTCTAATGAGGCATGTCCATTGTGAGTGATGGTCATGTGACCAAACATTTCAGTGCAACAATTTTAAAGTTCGTACATGAATGTCAAATCAGGTGATGTGCAAAAGACAATGAACAGTGTGGCATATAAAAGAGCCATACTTTTTTCTTTTTGAGTAGTGCTGCCTGCCTCTGGAGGCAATGAGATTCCAAAATAATAAACTTGTGGTATGGGTCACTGCTATGCATGACAAATCCGATTCCCTGTTTCTTCTGCTAAAAGTATTTAATAATGTGTGATAGTATAATCAGCAGTATAGAGCACCATGTTTACTATTGAGTCACCTTTCCAATGAGATGGTGCATGAAGATTCAACAAGATTGTTTCATGTATATAAAGAGAGTGGACAATACTTCCATTTGTTCCTCTTATACTTGAACATGTGTGCTGTTATGTAAATATTGACAATTTCCCTTCAATTAAACATTGTTTTTGTGTCCTTATTGCATCATTTACCTCCATTGCATTATGGTGTAATATAATTGTAGAATCCTGACAAAGAATTCCACATAAAGATGCAGCACATACATAATACACTATAATGCAATAGAGGTACATGATGCAATAAGCACACAACAAGAATGGGTAATTGAAGGGAAATTGTCAACAGTTAACAGCACACATGTTTAAATATAAAAGGAACAAATGGAACAGTTTTCCACTCTCTTTATATACATGAAACAATCTAATTGAATCTTCATGCTCTGTGCCATTGGAAGGACTACTTGATAGTCCACATCCGTGCCACAGATTTTGACACCTTCTGTCAAAAGGCACTTGTACACCCAGTAGGTGTCAGTGTGTCGGGACATCACACTCTAAAAGGGGGGTGATGTAAGGGGAACCCCTCATACTGCTCCTTTTTATTCTCCTTCTCCTATTCTCCTCTCTTATTCATGTTCACCCCTTCTATCCCCATTTCCCTTTTATCTCTCTTTCTCCTTCCTGTTGTTTCTATCTAATATTCCCATTTCCTTCCTCCCCTCCTCCTTCCTACTCACTTCTACAGCTGGTGCTTCTGTTCGCGATTTAAGCACCCGCTTACATGTGCAAGTTGAAATCTACCTGGGCTACATCACAGGTCACGTGACTTCCGTTTTAAGCGCCCAAAATGTTCAGTCTGTTTGGAGTCTTTCCTTAGTTAGTAGCTGCCTTGGCAGTGGGAGTCCTTAGGCTTTTCTCTTTGGATTCCCATCTGCCAGGTATGTATCCTTGCCTGTAGCCTTCCTTGAGCTTATATACTTTGGATTCACATCTGCCAGGCCCTAGTGTGATATTCCACTAGCCCCAGAGGTTGCCCTTATAGAATCCCACAAGTGAACAGAATCTCTTTCTATTGTAAAACTAGCAAATAGCAAGATATAGTGTGCACTGTAGTGGAAGATATAAGAGAGTAAAAGCTTATGTAACTAACTATAACAGTCCTTATATAAGCAATTGCCCCTAGGGCCATCAATGCCTATGATTTAAATCACTTACACCCTCCCCCAAAAAGAAGCAAACTCACAGTCTCACAGAGTGAAGCGACAACTCCATGGCATAGTAATGAAGTGGGTATAAGGAGAAATAAAAGGAACCACACAGCTAACTCCAAACTGGATAATCACCCAATCCACTGGTAGACAGTGGACAGCATGTGTCAGCCTGCTAGAGTCCAAATTTGGGCTCCCTGTTATGCTGAATGATACATTCAGCCTATGGTATTCCTTGAAAAAGGAACACCAGCAATTGTCATGGACAATTACTGTTGTGCCATTGATGCTGGCACTCTGTTGGTGTTTTGTTATGATGTGCCACCATCTCTCCCCCCTTGAAAACAAGCCCCCTGGGATGAGGACACTATGGTGTCCTTATAGTGTGAGTCCCTAACCAGGGGCTCTTGTGAGGTGCCAGTGGCACTTGGAGTCACAATGGGTGTCCATAGTGACGTCTGTGGGCCTAGGTCCCTTTAAAAGGGTCCTGCAAGTGTTTTTGCACATGCATGAGGCATGTGTGTACATATGTGACATGTAGGGGTCGCAACGGGGTGTGGGCCACCCCACTCAACCGTGGGGGTCACGACAAGCATCACCAACACCTGTGCAGCTGGGTACAAGGAGCCCACCCATGCCACTGCACACACACAGAACATGTGCATGTGTGTATGCCATGTGAAGGTCCTGCACGATTGCAGTGGCCGGTTGCCACCACCACAGACGTCAATAGTGACATCTGTTGGAATGGACTACTTCATAAGGAGCCTGCTAACACCAATGCGCGTATGCGGTACATGTGCGACGTGAAAGTTGCACACTGGCATCAGCAACAGCAGCAGTTTATCACTGTCACTGCAGACGTCGGTGGCGACATCGCTGTGGCCAGGTGTAAGAAAGTATAATAGTAGCATATATGCTACTATCTATAATATACAAGTCACTAGAGTGACTTGTGGGCTGTATTATATAAGCTGCCCACTAGGGGTGCTTGTAGATAGTGGACAACTGTACAGTTGTCCACAAGTAGTTACCTAAGCAACTTAACTTACTTGTAACCGCACGAAACACAGAGTCGCAGACACCAATAACAGTTATTGGCTCAGTCTGTATTGTGTGAACAGTAAAAGTTTTACACTTTTTTGACTGCCAATTAAATTGGCAGTACTGTGATAAAAACAAAAAAGATCAAATCGATCTTTTTAGCCAAACTGATGAGTTCAATACTCGCTGGATGTAAGACTTTACTGTTTCACACTAACAGACTAAGCCAATGATTATATTGGTGTCTGCGACTGGTGTGGTTTACAAGTAACAGTATCTTGCTTATCTAATTACTTGTGGGTAACTGTATATCCACTATCTACAAGCACCCCTAGTGGGCGGCTTATATAATACAACCCATAAGTCACTCTGGTGACTTATATACCTCAGATAGTAGCATATATGCTACTATAAGAATCTACATTCTTACATCCTCCCCACAGACCAAACCTCAGGAGGTTCAGGCAACTTTATGCTGATGGAGGATCAGCATATACTGGTGCAGGCGCAGTCAACTGCACGGCTACTTCAATGGTATTGTCATAGTAGATGGAGTCGGCTGGGTCAACTTCCATCGTGTTGTCATCTGCTGCGATAGCGGAGGTGTGCGGGGGGGTGGGTGGAGTGGAGAGTTCCATCGATGGCACATCCATATGTGCCTTTGGATGGGGTGGTCCTCTACCTTGTCCATTGAGTGATGAATCATCGTCAGACATGGATGATTCTACCCAGTAGCCAGGGGGACAAGGGGGCGTAGGTAGATGAAGGCCAGTGAATGTCCAGCCTTCATGGGTGTCAAGAACCCTCTGTTTCGGAAACTGTGAACTCAGAACTAAACGTTGGTGTAAGGTACACAATCAAGTTTAGTCTAGCCACTGATAGTGTTCAAGGGGATATCAACCAAAGACTATTTTAATGGAGAACCCAATTAAGAGATTCTACTCTGGTGTTCAAATAACACTATTACTTTGCAGTAACAATGCAATTCAAAGCACTTGTAGCAAGGCTACTAGTCTGGTCAAGATAATACCTGAAACTATGAGGGAGAGCATACAGGGTTCCAATGCTTTGTTTTTATATGCAATATGGGGAAAGCAGACTTGGACGACTAGGCTCAAGGTCGCAACAATTGAATGGCTGTTCAACTGAAGGACTAAAAGGATAGCCAAGAAACAAGGAGCGAAGGGACAAGACCAACAACAACAAGTTAAAACTAACTTGAGAGTTGATAAAGTCAACACTAACACAAACTAGTTAACCAGGCAAAGGCCCTACAAGCAACAGTGCCCAGATAAGATAGAGTGTGGTAGCTTTGTGCTGACACAAGCTAGTAATCAAGCTAAGGCCCTACAAGCAACAGAGCTTGATTAGATAGAAAGTGTACTACACCCCAACACTAGTTATTTGATTAGACTTAGGCCCTACAAGCAACAAAGGCTAATCGAATAATAGTGGTGGTTGTTACCAAGACAAGCTATTAATTTAACTTTGGCCCTACAAGCAACAAAGCTTCAATTAAATAGAAGTGATGATAGCCAACACAAGCCAGCAATTGATATTTGGCCCTACAAGCAACAAAGTGTCAATTAGATGGAAAGTGGTGGTTTGCTTACACAAGCTAGTAGTCTTTAACTCTGGTCCTACAAACTACAGAGCTCCAACTAAAGCAGCGAAAAGCTGAAGAGATTGTGCCTCACCCCTGCAAGGTGATAGGCAGACTGAAAGAGGCTCCTGCAGAGTTTTTCAGCTAGGTCAAGTTCTTCAGGCTTGAACTGATTCTGATAGAAGGCTCAGGCTTCAGGCAGAAGTGGGTGTGAAATGTGTGTGATTGCTTGTCTCTAACTAGGCTACCTAGGGCTATATTTATAGCTCTACATCTGAGACATTCTAGCTGCTTTTGGAAGGTATGGAAACCACTGGAAACTGGTGGAAGGTTGTGGCAGTTTCTTTTATGGACAGACCTTCCAGAAGCTTCTAGTCATTTCTACACTATTAATATATGACTACTGATTGGCTAGAGGGGCTAGTGATGCTATGGCAGTGACACTGCACCTCTGGCTATTTATACCTAATTAGGAAAATAGAGAGAATAAAGAAATACTGCTGAATTGTGTGCATTAATGGTTTATGCTGACCAATGAGTTGGCTTACCTCAGCTGCTGAGATACAATAAAGGCAATTATTGATAAGCAGCTGAGTTGAAGCTGAGTTTTTGATTTGGCAAGTATTAGGTCAGCCTCCCAAGTCATGGACTCTTGTGGACCATTAATGTACACTCAGGCAGCTGTTACAAAACATAGAGATATAAGTACAACTACTAGATAGAAACACTTGGAACCCTATAGGCAGACTCTTGAGACTATAATTACATTATAGGGATCCCTAACATTTAGAGACGGCAGGGCTGGTGGTGAATAGATACACACCAGGGTTCCCTAGCTGCTGATCTCATAGTGTAGATTGTAGAGTTTATCCATGGTCCTGCAGGCTGTGTTGGGGGTGTGCAGGAGTCAGTTGGGTGTTAGTGGAAGAAAGAAACAGCGCAGACACACCTGAAGTCAATCACCCGCACCTGATGTCGATTGCCTGCACCAGAGGTTGTGCAACTTGTACAGCATTGCGGCTGTCACATGCATGGCGTCTGCTCCCATTGCAAGAGATTCAAGATGGCAGAATCATGTGTGGGAATTGAAAGATGTCCATGACAATTTGGCAGCTTGAGTGCTGAGTGGATGAGTAGGTCAGTGAAGTGGATTTCAAGTTGAAGAGGAAGACACAAGGCTCACCAATGGCTGGATGCTTGGCCTGAATTATTTACTTATTTATTAATAATTCCATGGTTACAATTTGGTCTGAGTGGCACAATCACCAGCCTTTCATCCTACACATGGGCTAGCCAGAGTGTGCATCTGTCGCATTCGTGGCCCTGTGTCATCCATTGTCAGCATTGGTCATATTTGTCAGCAGAAATTGAATGAGTACAAAAACCACTTACATTTTTGGACAGGTGGTGGGGATGGCACCACCAATTTTGATTTGCCAAACTGATTTGTCCCAGCCACAAATCTGATTTGTCTGAGTTGTGCTAATTTGTTGGCTGAGCAAATGCAAATCAACAAATTAATTTGTGCACCAAGAGGGCCTAATTTGCGCTTAATTTGTCACACTTGTTGCACACTTGTGCTAATTTGTGTGGATTCCAACTCTCCTACAGACATAATGTCTGGCTCAGTTAATCAATCTTTATAAACACAGATCACTCACTAGACCTCAGGGCATTTGGGTAAGTGTTGCACCCACTGCATTGAATTCTGCATGATCTAATTTGCACTAATTTTCATCTAATTTGCGCCTGCTGACAACCCACTTGTGCTAATTTGTGCTCATTAGCCTGCATTCCCAGAGCTGCTACCATTGGTCCACACTTCTATTTCCTCACTCTATAGGTGCACCATCGCAATGCTTGTACTCCCTGACAGCCACACTGTATGTCAATTTGCACTTACTCTGGTCTTTTTCTGGGTCATGTGAACTTAACAGCCACATGTTCTGTGTGCCCTTGTGCATGCTATCCACCAGCTTTATGTCCATACTCAGGCGTCACAGAGGTGTTTTATTGGTCTCTGGTCCAATAATATGGTTAGCAATTCCTCAAGATTGGGCGTAAATTAGCTGATTTGCACACACATGCAGCTGCTTTGCACCTGATTTGCGCCTGATTTGTGCATAGTGTTGATCATTACCATGTTGTTTGCACCACATCTGTGGTATGTAGACTTTGATAAGCCTTCGCTTGACTGTGCTACCGTAATTTCTTAAACCAGACCAGACTGGCCTTGGAGCTGCACAGAGTCAGTGGCCCTAGGATGGTGTGTTGGTTGCATTGTCTTATGTCATTGCAACCAATTAACGTTACTGACTGATATACTGTCATGGTTGTTCACAAGCTCATGGTGTCCCCAGTAACCACGAATGTACCCTCAGCCTGAAGAGTAGCACTAATGTTTGATTTCCCTGTGGGTTGTATAATTGTAAGTGATTTGCAATCACTTGGTGAGTGACCTGCCTCTGATTTGCAGGTGATTTGTGTGTAATTTGACACTGATTTGTGAGTGGTTTGAGATACACACAATTTGATATATATCAACAAAAGTCAAAGGGAGCCTCAAATTACTCACATGCACCTACACCAGATACAATTCCACGTCATCGTTCCATTATCAATTGACATACTCCCACCCCACCTCAACCTCCTTCCCATACTTACTCTCTTTGTGCCCCACCTAGACTGATCCCTGCCCTATGTGCACCCTCCTCAGGACCCATCCTCCCTCTGCACCCCCTTTTGCCCTCTCCCAGACCCATCCTGTAAGAATGTAGATTCTTACAGTAGCATATATGCTACTATTTTAGACATATAAGTCACCAGAGTGACTTATGGGGTTTGTATTATATAAGCCGCCCACAAGGGGCACCTGTAGATAGTGGACAACTATACAGTTGTCCACAAGTAGATTACATAAGACATACTTTTTACCTGTAAATTACACCGTCGCAGACACCAATAATTTATTGGCTCAGTCTGTTTGTGTGATACAATAAAGTTCTTACACTTTTTTGACTGCCAATACTATTGGCAGCACTGTGATAAAGAAAAGATCAACCGATCTTTGTTACCCAGAAACCGACGAGTTTAACACTTGCCAGAATCTTTAGAAACAGTAAACAGATGTTTACTGTTTATTCTTCTAAATTCAAGAGAAGAACACCACAGTGTGGCTGATAGATTGTAGATCTATGGCATTGATAAGGAATCGAAGCCAAACGTCTAGATCCAGAGAGGATCCAGATACGTCTGGAGCCGCAACCAAGGGCCCAGACAGGAGAACTGAGTCTGCCCACAACGTGGACAGGCGAACGGGAACACTGACAAGGGTAACTAGTCCTCGTAATACTACGATGCCTGTAGTTTCCAACTCTAGGAGTTGAAAGCGACTATCAGCGGATCCAAGAAGATCCACACTGGAGGAATCAGAAACGGATGAGAGATCATCTGTTAAGAGAAAGAAGAGAACTTCGACTAGGTCGAAGTTATGATCGTCTCTTGATGAGTCGAGAGAGCCGCCAACGAGTGACACAGACAATTCGCTGGGGTTGCAAATGTCACAGCTCCCACATGTCCAAGAACATCACAAATCGCGAAGTTCACCATCCCAAACAGGGACGATAGAGCAGGGGTCCGCGCGCAGGGATGAAGAAACCCAGTGATACAAAGGTACAACCAGACATATTGCCCAGATGATTACGGCCCCCAAAGAGAGCCGTGAAAACGTAGGCACTACGTGTGAAGTGAGCCAACGAGCGGCTGAGGCAGCTCGTGCAGCGGATGAAGCTGCGAACCAACTCCAAGCATTAGGAGATGGTATGGAACTATTAATACAGTCCTTGGAGGAGGAAGTACAGGGACCTTTGTGAGGAAAGGTGTAAGGGGAACCCCTCATACTGCTCCTTCTCCTATTCTCCTCTCTTATTCATGTTCACCCCTTCTATCCCCATCTCCCTTTTATCTCTCTTTTCTCCCTGTTGTTTCTATCTAATATTCCCATTTCCCTCCCCCCCCTCCTCCTTCCTACTCACTTCTACAACTGGCGCTTCTATTCGCGATTTAAGCGCCCGCTTACGTGTGCAAGTTGGAACCTACCTGGGCTACGTCATAGGTCATGTGACTTCCGTTTTAAGCGCCCAGAACGTTCAGTCTGTTCGGAGTCTTTCCTTAGTTAGTAGCTGCCTCGGCAGTGGGAGTCCTTAGGCTTTTCTCTTTGGATTCCCATCTGCCAGGTATGTATCCTTGCCTGTAGCCTTCCTTGAACTTATATACTTTGGATTCCCATCTGCCAGGCTCTAGTGTGATATTCCACTAGCCCCAGAGGTTGCCCTTATAAAAGGCCCCCAAGTGTGGCAACAATCCCAATAGGGATCATGAAGTAGACTGTGAGGCAGAAAAGGCTGCAGGAAGCGAGACAGACAGAGGATGCCACCTCCGTCTGGGCCGAGCACTAGGATTGGTCCTTGAGAACCTAGTGCCACGATAGAGCAAGACAGTGTCAGTACATGCCGGCGTACTGAGAAAGAGCCAGATCATGAGCTAGAGGCTTGCGATAGAGAAAATATCTGTGAAGGAATTCGCAGATCAAAAAAAACTTATAATGAGCAAGAAGTGCTCAAAGCAGTGACCCCACAGTCACTGTGGGAGATGATGAAGTCTGACACCCATAGCGTCAATACCAAGACTAGCATTCACGTTAGTCTTGAACGCGAGTTCAATCACTGGGATAGGATCGAACAAAAAGCAGTGCGACGGAAGCACCGTGCGCTAGAGGTCTGTGCTAAACACACGGATAAATTAGTCGAAGAAGCATATACTGTGGGGATTGAAGGCGAGGCCTTCGATAAACTGATCGAGTCCGCAAGAGTAGCTCAGTCCGTCCTCAGTAGCAGCTATAGACTGAGGGATGCATTTCTAACGGCTGACAAATGTTGACCATTGTATCAGATCGACGAAGACATCCTCAATACACCAGTGCAGCAGGACGTGAATACTCACGTCCCCCAGCCGCACAGGCAAATACAAGTGATACCGCGTGTGGTATCACTGGCAGTCACAGATCCTGAATGAAGGATTCAGGAGGCAGGAGGAAATCCATCTGCATATGTAGATGGAGTCACAAAGATGGTGTGAGCTGCCCTTGAGAAACACAAGGACAGCAAGCCAGACAAGTCTGTGCTTGCCAAAGCCAGAGTAAAACTCCCTCACCCAGCAGAATATGCTGGGAAAGCAGATCTCAAAGAATTCGAGAACTTCGTCTCAGGGATCCTGAGATGGTTAGGCATGAATAGTCTATTGGGACCGTCCAGCACAGAACTCCAATTAAATGATTTAGGCACGTGCCTCAAGGGCAAAGCATTGGAGTGGTATGCTCAAAATATCGAGCATGATCGAGTTGTGGTTGACTGGACCCTGGAAAGTGCAATCGCTGGGCTACAACAGCGATTCCTTCACGCACTCACGCACAGGCATGCATCGAATAAGTTCGATACAATTGTGCAAGGGACCAGAACCGTTCAGGAATTACTGAACGATATTACGAAGTACGCTGCGTGGATGATACATCCGCTGGATGAGTATATGATCCGCAAACAGTTCGTAGCAGCACTTAGAGAAGCACTGCATCATGAAGTCTTAAAATTAGGCTATACAACAGAATTCAGTGCAATAACTGAATGATATGAAGCCGCAAAGGTGGTAGAGGATGTGTCTCAATATGACAGAGGGTCGCGAAGAACGGAATCTAGCAGCATGCATGTGCCGCAGGCAAAGCCAATGTTGACAATTAATCGATATCAGGCTGGGCCGAGCTCATCCCGAGCTCCCAACACAGGAAGCCGTCCTACTGCGAAGCAGACGATATATCATCCGCCTAACACTTGACCTCAAGCCAAAACGAGGCTGAGTATACCCCAAGCAGGAGTACAGGCTACGCAAAGAGCTGGAGCTATCGTTGCTTCATGTCCTTCGCAAAAACCTTCTGGAGGTTCAGAGGGTCAGGGACGTAGCACAGAGATAACGTGCTACGAGTGTGAACAGGTCGGGCATATTAAGCTGAATTGCCCACAATGGAAGAACAAACCATGCATAGCAGGTGCACGGTTGGAAGAAGTGGTTGAACACTCAGGGAGTGCTCAAGAAAGGGAGGAGGAGCCACCAAGTGGCGAACTAGACGAGTGAATGGACGTCCAAGATGACCATGAGAGCGAAATCGGCAAATTAGTTGCTGATTACCAGTCGGAAATTATGCCCTATCAATGGGATAATGACGACGATACGAGAACGCAAAGCTTGTACCGAGCAGACGGAGTATGTCCGCTAGAAGGATCATATGAAGAAAGGTGGCGCATATATGTGGCACAGACACCAACTATCACAATCAGTGATGGTTTAAGCCGAAACAATGACTTCTGTACACATGCAGGAGTCATAGACAGGACAATTGAGCCCATCTATGATCATCGGTTCAGACCGCATGATAAGTCGTGCCCCAAACGGGTGCATATAGACAACCAAACAATCTCCAGGTATTGGGAGATTGGTGGAGTCAGAGCCCACTGTCTATTAGACAGCGGGTGTGAGAGAGTTATGCTCTCTCCAGATTTTATACAAGCTGTAGGCATTAAGATGTTCGAACTTGAACGTCCAATTGGTCTACAGTTAGGGTGTGTTGGCAGTAAGTCGACCATCAACTATGGAACGCACACCAACATTCATTTTGGTGAGCATAATATCAAGGAATACTTCGATATAGCAAACGTAGATTATTACGACACAATACTAGGAACACCATTCCTACGTAAATTAGGGATATCCCTCAACTTTAGAGGTGAGGGATGCATCCACATGGGAAAGGAAGTAACTCTGAACCATGCGAATGCCTGGGAAGAACAGCTGGACATTAAAAACCCAGCTGAACATAAGACTCGAATCGCAAGTCTTAACCCCAACCTAGAAAGCCACAAACTGTGACTTGCAAGTGGCTCTTCATTATATGTGGAGCCACCAACGAGCTTGCCAGACGGGAGGCAAGACAAAGGAAAATGGAAGGAAAACCAGAAAAACATTGACGTTGGTCCAATTGACCAGTGTACTGACAAGATTGACGAAGGAGGTGCTGGCTCCAAACAACTGTTATTGACAGCTGAGGACTTTCCCAAACTCAGGGAAAGATGGGAGCTAGAGTACACAGACCTCTTTGGAGGTGTGCCGTTAGAACTTCCTCTGTGGAGGGAGATTAACCACGAAATTAAGTTCGTAGATGAAACCAAACAGTTTCATTATCAGTTACCGAAGTGCCCGGAAGCACTTTGAAATGAACTGATCGACAAAGTCGAGTGGTATACCACCACTGGCTGGTGGGTATCAGCATCTGTACATTCTGCAGTGCCAGCACTATGCATTCCGAAGAAAAATGGAAAGCTCATAACAGTGATAGACTTATGCCTACGCAATGACAACACGGTGAAGGACATTACACCCTTCCCAGACCAGGATACGATTCGGCATGACATAGCTCGTGCTATGCATCGATCCAAGCTTGACATGTCTGACACGTACAAACAAATACGCATAGTCGAGGAGGACGTCAACAAGACGGCCTTCGCAACTACATTCGGTACATTCAAAAGCCGGGTTATGCAGATTGGCGACTGTAATGCACCATCTACATTTCAACGTCTCATGACATTGATTTTTCATAACCAAATTGGTCGATCAGTCCACGTATACTTGGATGATATATTTATCTATTCAAGCTCTATAGAAGAGCATGAAAAACACCTTCAACAGGTGTTTGATATTCTATGCGAGGCACATTTGTTTCTCAGTGGAAATCGATCCAAGATCGATTTGTATTCGCATCGTATGGAGTGCCTTGGTCGCAGAATAGATGACAAGGGCATACATGCCGATGCAGATAAAATGGAGAAGGTTCGAGGTTGGAGAAGACCTCGAACATTTAACGAAGTCCAACAATTCCTAGGACTCGTGCAGTATCTGGCACCATATATGCCAGATTTGACGGCATATACAACTCCCTTATCAGGAAGTGCACGCAATAACAGGACATTTCAATGGATGCCCTTGATGGATGAGTGCTTTGAATCCATCAAAGCGCTAGCATGTAAGGCTCCAATTCTGAAGCCAATAAATCATGCTAGCTCAGAACCCATTTGGGTTGTGACCGACGGTTCCAAATCTGGAGTCGGGGCAGTTTACAGACAAGGTCTGGACTGGACAACTTGTCGTCCAGGATTTCTATCAAAGAAGTTCAGTCCCACGCAACAGCATTACAAAACACATGAGCACGAGACGATTGCTATCCTTGAAGCATTTATGAAGTGGGAGGATAAGCTGCTAGGTCGCCAGTTCACACTGGTGACGGATAACAAAGGTCTTGAATACTTCAAGACACAACAGCATCTGTCTGACAGCCAGGTGCACTGGTGGGAATTTCTCTCCAGATTCAACTAACCCATAGTACATGTACCAGGGGTGGAGAACAAAGTAGCCGACTGTCTATGAGAATGACAAGCAGGGTGAACATCACCCAGCAGAAGAATATGTCGACGCAGATGTGTGGCTAGACACAGAAGGAGAATTTCTCCCAATGGATAGATTCGTAGAAATACGAATGGCCGCAGCGCGACAGTCGCAACGATTACAAGATGCGACAGAGCAGCATGTCATAGACGTGCAGCGGATGAAGCAAGCAGGGGAAGAACCTCCCACACAAGTGGAAGGTGATGAGGAGGACGATGTACTAGCTACAATGTCAGGTGCAGACTCAGAGAGTCTACGCTCACATGTAGAGTGTGAGTTTGACCTAAAACAAGCCGTAGCTAATGGCTACGGAACAGATCCAATACTCAAGAAAGTGTTGGCAAATCCTGAGGCTCACCCTCGATTTAGGATGAGAAATGGACTGGTATGGACAAAGAACCAGTTCAAGAAAGATGTAGTGTGTCTTCCCCAGGAAGTTTTTTCCAAGGGGAGGAGAATGGTCGAGATAATCATCGATCATGCACATAGAGTAGTTGGCCACTTTGGGCAATTCAAAACCGATAAGTACATCCGGCGATCATACTGGTGGTTGGGAATGGCAGCCGACATAGAGTCGTTTTATGGATCCTGTGCAGCCTGTCAGGCTGCAAAGAAGGACAATAGACGACCAGCAGGGTTATTACATACCCTGCCGATACCTGATAGACCATGGCAGTCTATTGGAATGGACTTTGTTGGTGCATTGCTGGAATCGAAGGGTCGCGACTATTTACTGGTCGTTATTGACAGACTCACATCCATGGTGCATCTAGTCCCAACTATGATGAGAGTGACTGCACGACAAGTCGCGTGGTTATACCTCAAAGAGATAGTATGGTTGCATGGAGTGCCCGACTCGATAATATCGGATCGCGACTCCAAATTCACCTCCATATTCTGGAGGGAATTGCAGTGTATAATGGGCACGAAGCTGCTCATGTCCACAACATTCCACCCACAGACGGATGGAGCGACAAGAACGAGCAAATTGTTCTGTAGGGCAAATACTCCGCATGGTAGTGCAGAGTGATCAGAAGGATTGGGCCGAGAAATGCCCAATGGTAGAGTTCGCACTGAACAGCTCAGTCAGCACGACCACAGGATATGCACCGTTCTAATTGAACAGCGGATACTTGCCCCATATCGGGCAGGTGCTATCAGTGAATACTACATTTAGAGGAGTGCGGCAGTTTGCACAACAAGCATTGTGGAACTTGATTGCTGCTCACGATGCAATCATCGTGAGCCGAGTACAGCAGACAGACACTGCTAATACCAGACACTGTCAAGGAACGATGTACAAAGTTGGACAGCTAGTATATCTGTCTACAAAGAACCTGTCCTTATCTAAGGGATGGGCAAAGAAATTGGTACCCAATTATATTGGGCCGTACTCAGTTATAGAAGTGGACAACTCCAGTTCTATGGCAAAACTTGAGTAACCCCCAGAGCTCACGGCTCGGAGGATACTACCAAAGTTTCATGCGAGTCTAATTAGACCGCATATACCCAATGATGATGAACAATTTCCTTGTCGTGACGTAAATTATATGTACGGCTTTGGGAAAGAAGACAAAACAGAATGGTTCGTAGATGAGATCCTGGCTCATTGCTGGACTAGTAACTCCAAGCTGGAGTTACAAGGAAGATGGACATTGGGAGATGTCACCTGGGAACCACTCTCTGCATGCAGAGAGTTAGAAGCGCTAGATGCCTATCTAGAACTAAGGGGAGTTAGGAAGCTGCTAGAGCTTCCTAGTCATGCCTCATAAGGCATGAGAAAGATGACAAGGAGTCCTTAATAAAAAGGACTCGACACGAACATGATTTGTGTCAATGATTTGTGCAACGTGATGGCATCACGTGAAATTAGTCACATGACACATCGGGCACGCTCACTCTGATTTTAAGCGACGATTTCATCACCGCTTCAAGGTTTTCTTGCCACCCACTACCACACTCACACCAGTGCGAGTGTCAAACAAATGATTATCCATGGACGCCAAAACATCCCAAACACACCACTCAGCAGAGGCACTACCTAGTGCCTCTGAGCAATTCACGATGCTCCAAAAGGAGCAACACTGGACTGTGCATAGCATCAAGAATGCCATCGCCATCGTCCACTGCGACTCCTGTCTGGAGTGCAATGCGTATGCGCAGCATTTTCTGCAAGCCGCAAAACTGCGGCTCATCGACCCCCAAATGCATGACATCGAACACGCATTAAAAGTGGCCTGGCCACTGTTGCTTGCCAAGATGGCGCGTCCTTTTGTTAAGGACACAGTATCCTTCTATAAGGAGGATGCATGCGAGCTCAACTCAGAGCTTGACACGCTACGTGCCGCCCTTGATAAAGAGCGGCAAATTAATCGCGAAATGGCGCATAAAATATCTGCCATGAAGTTGGCACAATCAGCACCAACTATAATCGATCTAACCTCGTTGCCAGATTCAATGTGGACTCATTGAGTCCGTCTACGACCACCACTGGAGCCTCACCGGGAGGACCCACCCAATCCGGTCACAGGACCGCATCCAAACAGCGAACACTGGCAGCGCCATACCCAGCGTCACTGCATGCTCGCATTGCCCCTGCCATAGGCGACCCGCCTGCAACACAGACGGGATTTTTACCCTGCCCGTTGGGCAAGGCACGACACCCCACTGCGGTGCACACCAGTCGTCAACCCACTGTGTGGTTTGACAAATGCCAGCTCAACAACCCAAAATTCGTTGAGCAGCTCACGCTTGTGCGCGCGACATTTGCCCTGTCACGCAGCCCCATTCAGACGCTATCATTAAGCGTGCTGATCACGAGCAGCGACTCGCTACTCGAACGCCAGCGTTCGAGATCACGCATGATACGCCTCCAAATCTTAGGGATGCATTGCGCGTGATTGAGTACTCCCCGGAGGGAGTATCACCCGCCATCCGCGGGAACGGCGACAACACCCTCCAACTAAAGGATGTTGACGTATGGGTATGGCTTAAACTCATTAAGCCAAAGAAAGACAGCCTGGTCTTTCTTCAAAAGCTAACGGAGCTTTTCACTGTCCATGGCCAGTGGGCTGATCTTGCCAGCTCAAACTGGCGGCAAGATCTATCAGTGCTGCTGTCCACCAGCGTCGATAAGGTGTTTGAGTGGAAATGCCCCCACGAGAGTACGACTCTCGAGGAACTAGCCCAATGGCTAGGAAACCATGCGGGGGTAGATCCTGGTAGGGCTCACGTCAACATTGAGCCCTACTTTCTCCATAAGCAGAGCAAGGTCTGCTACAATGAGACCATGCAGAGGGTCCTCGATGCTCGCAAAGGCCGGACATTCACTGGCCTTCATACACCCATGACCCCTCGCCCCCCAGGCTTCTGGGGAGCGCCGTTGACTTCAGATGATGATTCGTCCATGGATGGACATGGTGGAGGGCCACCCCGCTCAAAGGCATGTACGTATGTGCCAACAATGGAACCATCCGCCCCGTCTGCCACTCACCCAGCATCCGCTACCACAGCGGATGATACTACTATGGAGGTCGACCCAGCCGACTCCTTGTACTATGACAACACCATCGAAGTAGCCACACAGTCATCATCGACTGCACTTGCACCTATATATGCTGATCTGCCATCAGAATCCCAGTTCCCAAAACTGCCTGAGGTTTGGTCTGTGGGGAGGGTGTAAGAATGTAGATTCTTACAGTAGCATATATGCTACTATTTAGGACATATAAGTCACCAGAGTGACTTATGGGGTTTGTATTATATAAGCTGCCCACAAGGGGTGCCTGTAGATAGTGGACAACTATACACAGACACCAATAAATTTATTAGCTCAGTCTGTTTGTGTGATACAATAAAGTTCTTACACATCCCCATGCTTTGCGTCCGGTGAGCACACAGGACATAGGAAGAGAGTGTGGTACAGTAGTATGGAATATTTGCAGCATGGTTTCATGAGAGGTAGAGGATGGTCACAGAGTCAACCTCTGATGGCACAAGACACTGATTGCATGGTCATTGGTGCGTGATTTGTGTGGGCTCAATAGATAGGTGGCTATGAGTGAATTGGGATGTGGGCATTAGTCAGAGTCTACTAAGGAAGGCTATGGCAGATTATAACATGCTAACTAACAGTATTGTTGGAGATAAACTTTCATTTGCAATATATGTATGTTCCTGTTCAATTGATGTAAGTGGACCAGCATTGCACCTGCATGGTCTTGTAAAACTCAGAGCGCATTGTTAGAAGATTTGTGGATCGGAATGGTAACAAAGCGAAGGACATACCCAAAGCCAATTTGATGTATTGCTGGACATGGACAAGGACATATCATATGTGAGAGCACAGAGGTCAGAGATGAATACATGATGAGCAGGAGCTTGACGATGTTGGCAGGAGCAGTGTCACAGGGACAAATCACACTGGCGGCAAATCAGTTTGTGCAAATCACAACAAATTACTCAGCCAAGGCTACAGTGGGACAAATCACACAAATCAGTTTGCGAAAATGAATAATGTTGCCCACATTACAAATGTGTCACCAGGTTCCGGTGCCTGTCCCACGCAACAGAGACCCTGTCGTAAGTTTTAGCTACTCCTCAACAGCTCCATTAAATTCTATAAAACACACTTCCTCAGGAAGCTAAGCTTCAGGAGAGTTTGGAAATTTGTCAAAACAACCAATATACCATCCCATCTCTACAAACATCACTATTTGCAACATGGTCACTAGTCTGGACTTTTCCACTTCACATGATATGGATAACATGCATTTGTGAGTGATAGGAGACTCATTCTTGCTTAATTGTAGTTCTGTTATGTAGTACAGTACAGTGTGATGTTAAAGACCATATTGCTTTTCACCGGAGTTGTGGACAATGTCAGAAATATCGGAATATCGGGATCGGACAGGCTTGGCTTCAACTTATGGGTTGTGCCCTCTTGGATTCTCGTGCCCTGGTATTTCGGATTTCTTGACAAGTCGGAATTCGGAGAATGTCGGAATAGTCAGAGATCTATGGAAGGGTCAATGACAAGATGGCTAGTCAAGACTTAACTAGTATTTTCGGAAAACATCGGAGAAAAATCGGAGAAGAGTGGAAGAGTGTTTGAAGAGGATTAAAGGTAAGGATTAGCCTTTCGGAAAAATCGGAGTTTAGACCGGAGATAAGGGTTTCGGGTTGTCAGAATGAAGATGATCGGAATACAATCAATACATGAGACTCATCATATAAGTCAATATACGTGATAGGCAATATGACCAATGATAATGAACAATCAATATTCAAACTAAAGAAAGAGATGTACAACAAGCCTATTTAAGGAATAACTGAGGGTGCCGAATTGGAGACATAACAGGTAATGATACGAGATGTGGAATTCCAAGACGGGTGAATATGGAAGCGAATATGAAGTCAGAGATAGGACATATGGATACAAGATTGGGAGATTGATCTCTGAAGGATGACTAAGGATGTTTAAATGGAGATTTCGGAAAAAGTCAGAAAAAGGCTTCTCGAAAAAGGAGACTGTCGGAAAGGAGATTGTCGGAGAAGGAGATTTGTTGGAGATTGTTGGAGAAGGAGTTTTGGAGATTGTTGGAAAGGAGATTTGTCAGAGATTGTCGGAGAAGGAGTTTTGGAGATTGTTGGAAAATCAGAGGGAAATCAGAGAATGGATATGGGTTCTAACAGTATCTCCCCTTTAAGGCCAAGCCCTCGAGGCTTTAATGTTTCAGAGAAAACTCCTTGAGTTGTTATTCCCTTCGTGTTCTATTCCCACAATTGTGATTAGCTTGGATGACAAACTTGTGAATGAGCTTGTGAAGATTGCATGGGGTCCCTGGGGACAGAAAGGCTTGAGGCGAAGTGGCAGAAAGCGAGTGGAAAGCAGGAAAGGTGGAAAGGGTAGGGATTCCATGCCAGAGGTAATCATAGCGTGAAAAGACCACATCAGAGAAATTGTCAGAAAATCAATGAATGGAGAAAACTGGAGGTGCAGTGTGCATTGTCAAGCTCACAGGCTATCCTGCACAAACATGGATTGGAAAAATGGAAGGGTCCTGAAAGGCCTGCCATGAGTGTGTGTGTGATAGGCAGAAAATGTAGAAGTTGGTGGATAAGGATTTGAACAGGAAATGGAGAAGGTTGTGAACAAGGATGTGGAAAAAGGGATATCAGGAATATTGTCGGAGAAAAGTCGGAGAAAAGGGTTTTCATCGGAAAACCTGTGTGATGGAAATCAGAAAAGGAAATGGACGTAGAAAGAACAAGGTGAAGAATTCCAGATTGACAAGATAGGTGGACATTGTGGAAACAAGGATGTTCAAAGGGTCGGATTGTCGAAAATATAGGGATTATTGGGATTGTCGGAAAACAACGGAATTGTCGGAGAAGGCTTGCTTCGTCTTGAAATATTGCACAAAGACATAAGGTCTTGTTTGGAGTCGGGATGGGTTACAGAATGTGTTGGAATGACTGAGAATCTTGCTTGACAGGAATCCGGAAATGGAAAGATCTTTGTGGATATTGTAGAGATAGAGTCGGAAAGACTGTTGTCTCGAAAAACAGGGTGCAATGGAGTTAAGTTGGAATTTTTCGGGATTTTTGGGAAGGTTTCGGAAAGAACAGATGTGTGTTGGAAAGTGTAGAAGGGTTTCGGAAAGAGTAGAAGGATGTTGGAAAGGAAATAAAGGGTGTTGGAATACTGGGTCAGGGAATGTTGGGTGTTCCTGAGGTTTTCGTGATCCATGTGACACTACATGGACTGTGGAGTTAATGGATGTGGGTCGGAAAAGGGATGATGACAGCTGAAGGATGGTCATTATATATGGAAATTGTGTGACAGAATAAGGCTGGCATAGTCACTACTCCCCTCTTAGGTAGACATCCCATCATCTATTTAAAGAGTCAGATTTGTGTCGGGACATTTGGAATAAGAGTGGATGGATGAAATGGTATGCAGGTATTCTTGTGCAATTTTGTGTTGGAAAATTGGATGCGTAAAAACTGTTCAAGATGATGCTTGAAGTCTTGAAAATTCAAAGATTGCAAAATTCCATGTTGAATTGTCATTGAAGTATCATGGCGTTGTGATTCCTAGATGAAAAATAGTGTGTCGGATTTCTCTAATGTGGAGAAATGTCAGAAAATGTCGGAAATGGTTACCACCCCAAATTTATACTACATACACGTAACACATGTTGATGTCCTCGAGGAACTTTTTCGTATTCACCCATACAGTGTATGTTTGTGAGTCACGAGGACGTCGGACCAGTTACCGTGGGTTCGTGACGTTAGTAAGATACCTTGTTTCGTCCGTAGTCGGTTAAGTTTTAGTTTTTGTGTCGGACACTGCAGTTGAGTATGGTAACGAGTAGGACACAGTTGGTCAGTGTTAGTACCCGGGGTCCTCCTTTACTTTGTTTGCTCTAACAGAGACTTAGACCTAGGACTCCATCCCGAGTGAATGTACCAGGGCCAGAGTCACAGGAGTCTGCTCCTACTTGACAAACTACTACCGTTACTGTTAATACTCGGACTTGAACTCAGTGGAACGAGACTCGTACCGCTCCTAGAACACCTGCTACTAGACCTGAACCTATAATTACCGTAACAAACAGGGATAAATCCCTATCTACTATAACCTGAGTGGACTAACATCCCTTTTTGACGTACGTGTCACGTTCCCCGATGTGTTGTCAAGTTTCTGACAGTAACACTTCCTTACTGAGTTTACACCCGAACCGTTTCCGTAACTGAAGGAGGCCCCCTATGTACAGGTAAGGTTTGCACTAATCTATGGTAATCTATGGTAATTAATCGTTAATTTAATGTACTTTTATGCTATACCAATTAATGACCCGAACCTCCTCAAAATTGGTAATACTAATGTTATTTTATGTGACTAAAAAAATTAAATTAGAATTACCGGGTCGGGATTAAGGTTCTAAGGCTGAAGTTCTAAAGACTGAAGTTAAAGGTGGAGGTTCAAAAGGCTGAAGTGTTAAAAGGT
>MU134533.1:0-18769 GCA_015039355.1 Ramaria rubella
ATACCTTGGTTTGGCGGGAGGATGGTGAGTTTGGAGACTTCAGTCGCTGGATACACTTTGATACCCTCCTTCACATCCCATGTTCCATTGGTGAATTTCATGGCTCTGCCTAGGAAGTACACGTGCCATGCGAAGCCTCGTGAGTGCGAGCCGCAGGCTTACGTGACTCGGTTAACGGTCGCACGATTGCAGTAATGGATGAATCAATCATTGAAAAATTGGTAAGTTTACAAGTCTGACAGTCACAGAGGTAGAACTGAGAACATTGGTCTACTACATGTAGTGTTGTCAGGGCCAGGTCAAAAGGTCTGACCCTTAGGAGGTCAGACCTGGGTCAGTCAAAAGGGTCATAATTGGAGCAGTTGAAGGGGGGTCATAAGGGGTCAGAACTCACAGAAGGCCTAGGATAGTATACAGGTCATGTAGAAATACTATGGGTCACTTCTGAACGGTTTACAAGCAGTCCTGGGACCTTTGCTGACCAACTCTGTCAGCACTCTAAATAAGGTCTGATGAGATATGCTGAGTCCTAATATGCGTTGTCAACATATCTATCCACCCATTATTTGCTTCTTATCTAATTTACATATTGACCAAGTCTTCAAACGATTGCACAAGGTTTCATCAATGATGCTGATGAAGACAACTGGGATGACTCTGACCCTGATTCAGATGCAGAAGACTTACCTGACGTAGATGCTCTGATTGCACCCTGTACCCAACCACATCACATTCACTGCTATTTTGGCAGGCAAGAGCCAATCCCTCTTTCCAAGCTGTTTTTATATCCAGAAAGTGATGCCACAACATGGTCAGGTAGAACATAGAAGGGATTTGACATGTTCTGGAAAGGTGCAGTAGCTAACTTACAGAAAGAAATGGAGCTGTATGAACTCCTGGCTGATAGTGAAGGGATGGGACAACTGGGAGAACCTATTGTGATACATTAGCATGTTGTACTGTTTGTATGAGGTCTATGGAGCACTTGATGAGTTCTGACCCAGGTCAAAATAGGGGTCGTAATGGTCTATGAAAAACCATCTAACCCCAGGGTCAAGTGACTGGGGGTCTGACCCAGGGTCATGACAACACTGACTAGTAAAGCTCCACACTGCTCAGTGTTCACAACTTGGGTGCCGAATACTGGGATATTTTGATTTGACAACTAGGGCATATGGAGTTCACAAATGACAGCTGTGTTGCTGTGACATGCAAATTTACATTTGCGGGTTTGCAGAATGGGTAGTGAACAAGGAGTCAAGGACAGTGTTGAATGTTGAAGTGGGATGGTGTCTCAGTGATGTCACAGTGGCACACATTGACTTGCATGCACAATGTCTGGTAGTGGTAGCTTCTGTCATGGAGTTTTTGTGAACACCAAGTTACAGAAACCTTTAAGTCAAAATAAACCCACCCTAAATGCACATGTGACCAGTTTGCGAACAAACATTATCAACCAAGACTTTTGAAGCTCTGAGCTTTGCATCTCTTCTTCCTTCTACCAACTTTGCGCTTCATGTCACTCTTTTCGCACTCACGAGAGCATGACAATCATGCACTGGCCAACCAGAAAACTTCCAAGTTGTAAGTCCCATCAATAATTGTAGTTAGCAGTACAGCCATATGTCACTTTGCTCACATACTCAAGATTGGTTAGGGTGGTGGCCAAATGTGTGAGCTCGAGCATGCCATCCAACCACTTGTGACAGCACAATACCATCATACACACATTATGGCTTTCATTTGTCATATTGGGGCCAATAACACTACTATACAAAGTGAGTGTCATGTCCACTGTGTGACATTGCAATTTACCTGTGTCAGGACTATGAGGGCTCTTTGAGCTCCTATTCTGCCTGCTACTATCAACACTCAATGGCTCAGCCATACTTTCTCACATACATGTCAAGGGAATAAATTTTTGTATGTAAGCACAGTATCATTGCTATTACATATGTTTTCAGGGATACTGACCTGAGTGTACAAATTAAATCTAGCCTTCATTTAGGTGCTGGACCACTTGAAACCACATGGCCTTCATGAATCATGGATTCTGAGTTAGAAGCTGCTGTGTGTGAAGCTGGCTGGGAACAGATGGAGTTTGCAATCTCACTAGGGGAGGTCTCAATGAGGAATCCCATGCTTACTTATCACAAGAATGCTAGACTGACTATCTATTATTTATCAGTGTGCATGACATATACTAGTTATCCATGTCCATCCAAATCTGTGACCCTATGTTGAAGTCGTGGTAGCACAGTAGCACCTGAGTACCTGAATGTGAAAAGAATGCACATGTCAAGGACTGGATCGGACATAGGTCAGATTTGGTTGGAACTCTCCTTGACCAAAATCAGAAAGTCGCAATATTTGGAAATGTGTGGAATATTGGATGACTTGGAAATCAGAGATCTAAAGCTGAACTGCATGGGTGTTGGCTTCAACTTATGGGTTGCACCCTCTTGGATTTCTAGTGCCCTGGCATTTCAGACTTGAAGACCGGACAGGATTATTGGATTTCTGATGGTTGGGTCTATTTGGAAGGGGTCAGTGACAAATAGTAAGTTGAGACTTATCGGAGATGAGCAGAAGATTTCAGATATTTGGGATTCGGAATAGTCAATGTGGGAAGGAGTAGGGATAATGATAAATGAATATTGAGTAAGGATTTTAGCTTTACGGAAAAGTGAGTATAATCAAAGAATGGATTTTGGAAGGTCGGAAATGTCAGAGTCGGAATAAATTGCGATATTGATATAAAGATCAAAGGAGTAAGGTTTTGATACAGATAGAACTTGGCATAATGAAGAGTAATAAAAGATGTAGTGATATAGAGGGTTTGACTACATATATCAAGTATAACGAGATAATGGGTTTCACGAGATATATAAGCTAAAGAAAGCTTGAACGAAGAGAAGCATATTTAAAGAAACATGCGAAATTCCAAAAAATCGGAAATGAAGAGATAAGGGTGTGTAATACAGAGTTCTGGAATCAAATACGGAAATTGAGATAGAATGTACAGGGATAAGATCGAGATGGATCATGACTAAGAATGATAAAATGGGGGTATATTGGAAATAAGCAGAAAAAGGCTTATTGGAACACAGAAAACGTCAGAATAATGGAAGCTGGATCTGGGATCTAACAGTATCTCCCTTTTATGGCTGAGCCCTCAAGGCTGATTACATCATTGAATGTCATGGGAAGTTTGGGCGTTGGTTATCTGTAAAGGCTGAGATCACCGATTGAGTATAAATAGGGAAGACTGGTGATCATCACCACTACCAAAAATGGTGTCACACTCACAATTCCCTGCTCCTGCATCCATCATCAAAATCAGCTCTGACAAGGAGATTGTTGCGGAGATGAAGGAGATGGATCGAAAAAAAAAACGGATTCTGGAGGAGAAATTGCGCAGAAAGGCAAAGGCAAAACGGGAGAGACAGGAGAAGGAAGCAGCAGAGAGACAAGAGGAGGCGTGGAAGCAGAAGGAAAAGGATGACCAGAAGAGACAGGAGAAGGAGGATGAAGATTGGAAAAGGTGGGAAGACACCGATTGGCAAAAACGGCGGGAAGACGTGGAGTGGCAGAAAAATGAGTCCACATGGAGTGTCCAGGAGGATTTGAGGTGGGAGGAAGCTGAGATGAGGAAGATGTCAGTAAATGGATCAAATTTGTTGGATAGTTGGATTTCCTGACAGAAAGATTGGACATAGCCAGACAAAGGTGATCGGGTTTGGAATACTGTGGGGCAGCCTGGGCCCTCATTGGGATCCAGAATCGGGCAGAAATGGCAGATGGCCAACCTCGAGTGGTCGGATCCAGAAGAATTCAATGACCACTGTGTCGGTTGTCGGACATGAGGTTACCAGTGCATCAAAGAGGATTGGAAAAGCAGAAAGTCACAAAGAAGGGCATGCATGCAGTGTGGACAGGATCGCAAGAAGTGCACCAAGCCAGGTGATCCAACTTTTGCAGCGGAAATGGCAGGGAAATTGTCATTGCCGGTATGGTCTTGAGTGGGGTTGGAAAATGCAGAGGCTGGACTGGGGCCCTCGACAAAGAGGCAGAAGTTGGAGCAGGTCAGCAGGAAAACCAGAGAATTGTCAGGAGGGTTTGACAATTGGAATGCCAGGACATCAGCGGGAAAGGGCAAGGGGAAGGAATGCATGTCAGATGTTGATCGGGCAGAGGAAGGGTCGGAGGAGATCGGTTTTGTGGTGGAAATCCAGGGCCTGTGGAAAAACATGTACAACCTGAAACAGTGAATCTGGAAAACGTGGATTCAGAAAAACAAGCCGAGGAGGGATTGGAGAAGGCGGCAGGGCCTGAGCCAGAGGCCGAAATGCAGGAAGATCAAATGATGCAGTAAATAGGGGTTGGAAAGGATTGGAAGGTGAAAAGTAATATAGAAAGTCGAAAGAATTCAGGAGAAAAGTAATATAGTTAGTATAAAATGAAATTGTTCTGAAAATTGGAAAAAATGAAATGATTGGAAAAATGGAGAAAAGCAGTGAAATCAAGGATGTTTAGTTAAGTTCAAAGATATTGGAAATCAGAATAAATTGGAATCGGAGTGAAGTCAGGTGACAAGACTCGGGATCAGGATTGGACTTGGTAAAGTTGTGAGGAAAGTTTGGAGAAATCAGAAAATATTGGGATGTGAAGAGCATAGATGTCGAAGGGATTTCAGGACTGCAGGATGTAATTAGAGGTGTGGTAAGAATGAGATTTGAATAGAAAAGTTGGGTTAAAAGTGTTGTTGGAAATGTTGGTGAAAACTTGGGTGACTGAAGGGTTGAAAGTATTGAGTCGGAAAAAATCAGAATAAGAATGGATGATCGAGAAAGATTGTTGTCAACATAGTGGCTCCTTCAAGGTAGACGTCCCATTGTCTACCTTAAAAACATCAGGAAGGAGAATACAAGGAGCTGGAGTATCAGAGAGCTGAAGGAATCCTTGAGGAAATGTTTTCAGGATTTCAAGAAATGTGAGTGGAATTTCTTGGAATGTGAGTGGAATTTCTTGGAATGTGAGTGGAATTTCTTGGAATTTTCTCGATAATGTGGTCTTGATGTTGTCCAGTTGATGTTGTTGTAATCAGAGATTACCAGAGAATTCAGAGGAAGTCAGAACGTTAAAACATGGAAAAGGAAGGATGGATGAAGTGAGTTGGAATTTCAGGATGTTTGGAAAAAGGTTTTTCAAAGATAAGGTGAGTTGAAGTTGGAAACAATGAAGCTTTTGAAAGAAAAAAAGGTCGTTCCAGTGGTGTCATCAGTTTCAGATGAAAGCATTGTTGCAGAAATCCAAAAATGGCAATAAAATAGGCCCTTGGAACATGGGTAAGAACAGAACAAAGAGAATATGGAAGAAGAAAAGGTGTCAGAAAAAAGCTAGAAATCTGGATTTTCAGCAGAATTTGAGGGTTTGTCAGAAATATCGGTAAGATGCTTGATATTCAGCCTGGAATATTTTTGAAAAGAGACGGACTTCGTCCTAAACGACTTGAAAGGTCGGAATGTATAGGAAAAACATGGATCAGAAGATGTAAGGATGATGCATTCATGGATACAAGGGGCTTAACAGCGCCATTCAAGGAAAATCATTGCAGATTCTGAAGGTGGTTTGCTGGTTATTGTCCCATAACGCGGAATCGGTGTTGGTGACTAGACTTAGAATCAGGGTGACTGCATCTTGAGGAGTTGGATTCAGAAAAGTCTGGAAGTCAGAGGTTGGAAAACTGAATCTCGGGAGACCAAAGGAGGTCTTTGAAGGAGATTCATAGTTCGGAGGTTTGGAAATCATCCTGGTGTGTTCTCAAGGAAGTACAGACATACTGTGTGGAAGGTGTCAGATGAAATCCTGTAGCTAGAACCTCGTTAATGTGTTCTCAAGGTGGGTCTGGCTTAACTAGATGTAAGGAAAATGATTTTCCCATAGTGAGATTCTCTCCCTCCATTAAGATGTAATCTTGTTGGAGTGCATAGCGGAACGTTAATGATTGCTTGTCGGAAATTGGAAGAATCGATGTAATGGATTTTCCTATTGGAAAGGTGCCAAGGTTCTCATATTGTTGTGTTGAAAGCTGAGAATTCATCAAGCATTGACGTTGGATGTTGTGGCAAGTCAGAGAATGTCACAGCGAAGTGGGATTTTCAGAGATTCGGAAAAACACAATATTTGCAGGTTTCCAGGAGACATGTCATAGAATTGAATCTTCTTGTTGAGGAGTGCAGAACTAGGTACTACCCAATGCCCTGTCAATCAATGGATTGTAGTGGGTGGGTTAGTGGTGTTCCCAGCACATTGGAACAATTAGAAACAAGTGGTGTCATACACAATGTAATGACAACCGGGATTTTTCACTGAATGGAAAACGTGATTGGCGTGAATAGCCTGCTGGATGGTGCGACATAAGATGTCATTGGTGACAGAGAGCGGAGACCTGCAGAAGGTGGGAATCCAAAGGATGATGTTTAGATGTAATGATTGGTCAAAATGTTCAGAAGAAATGATGTTTGGAGATTTTGGGATTGAACGTAAGGTCAGAGATGATTATAAAGGGTTTTTTGCAGTATTTTATTGGAAATAGGATTGAAGGATGTCTTTGGAAAGCATCTGTGGTGATTTCGGTAAGGCATGAATGAGGATATGAACGTGGAATCATGCTTGAGGATCCTTGAGCTGTCAGTTTCAGGAATCCAGAAGGGCCTCTAAGAGGTCCTTGATGTTGGAATCACTTAGTGTGACAATTGTAGCTCGGGATTTTGCTTTCCTGGCAAAGGATGATGACCTCAGGCAAGTCTTTACTTTATGACCAGGTCTTCCACAGTAGAGGCATAGCTTTTGGTTGATATGTCATTGTTTCTCCTGTGGTGTTAGTTTGCCATCTTGTCCGAGGATGTCGGAAAGTTTTGGTGTTGGCAAAATCAGGATTTGGTCGGAAGTTGTTGCCATTGGTTGTGAGTCATTGGAAAAAAGAATTGAGGTCGCATTGTCGATATCGTTTGGGATTTGCTCAGGTTTGAAGTCTTCGTCTATGAGGCATTTGTCAAAGTCGCTGGAACACTTGTGGACACTTGATGGGTTGATGATACTGTTGGTAGATCTGTCAGTGTCATCAAAGTTTGGGTGTTCGGATTTGAGTGTCAGAAGACATTGTAGAAATCAAGAGTGTCAGCTTATATATACTGTTAAGGACCAGATCGGATGTAGGTCGGATTTGGTCAGAACTCTCCATGACCAAAATCAGAAAGTCGCAATATTTGGAAATGCATGGAATATCAGATGACTTGGAAATCAGAGATCCAAAGCTGAACTGCACAGGTGTTGGCTTCAACTTATGGGTTGCACCCTCTTGGATTTCTAGTGCCCTGGTATTTCAGACTTGAAGACTGGACAGGATTATTGGAGTTCCGATGGTTGGGTCTATTCAGAAGAGGTCAGTGACAAATAGTAAGTTGAGACTTATCGGAGATGAGTGGAAGATTTCAGATATTTGGGATTCAGAATAGTCAATGCAGGAAGGAGTAGGGATAACGATAAATGAATATTGAGTAAGGATTTTAGCTTTACAGAAAAGTGAGTATAATCAAAGAATGGATTTTGGAAGGTCGGAAATGTCAGAGTTGGAATAAATTGCGATATTGATATAAAGATCAAAGGAGTAAGGTTTTGATACAGATAGAACCTGGTGTAATGAAGAGTAATAAAAGATGTAGTGATATAGAGGGTTTGACTATATATATCAAGTATAATGAGATAACGGGTTTAATGAGATATATAAGCTAAAGAAAGCTTGAATGAAGAGAAGCATATTTAAAAAAATATGCGAAATTCCAAAAAATCAGAAATGAAGAGATAAGGGTGCGTAATATGGAGTTCTGGAATCAGAGCAGATATGGAAATTGAAATAGAACATACAGGGATAAGATCAAGATGGATCGTGACTAAGAATGATAAAATGGGGGTATATCGGAAATAAGTGGAAAAAGGCTTATCGGAACGTGGAATACATCAGAATAACAGAAGCCGGATCTGGGATCTAACAGCATGGTTGCATACCTGACCCTGGAGTGATATATCATGCTATGACATGCTATGTAGGACTCACTATGTGGCACTATAGGGCATCTATGCCGGTTGATCATGCACTATCCACTATGACCTGCTATGAGTCATTGGCTTGGCGCTATCCGGTGCTATATCGAAGGGGGTTGTCTATGGTCCTATGAGGGCTATGAATGCTATATACTGTGATAATGACAATGCATTTTTTCCTGATGTGGCTGGCGATCTTCAGTGTTACAGTTGACACTGGTCTTGAGGTGGGTGCTGCATGTCAGATGATACCCTATTAGACCTGTCTTGGTAGTAGTTTGAGGGTGCATGGCTCTGCACCACAGAACCGCTTACAGCTTTGGAAGACTGCTGTGAGTCAAACAAATCTGAACACCTTTTTATGTTTCTTGGCTCAACCCATGAGCAGATATGAGACTTAAGCAAGTGCTGGTATAAGGTTTTTTGAAGCAAAAGTAGGCAAAATGACATCTATGAATTTTTGATTTTTTGATTTTAAAAACAAAAATAATTCCGTTTTGGCAAGGTTTTCCAAAAACACTGTAATAAAACAATCAGCATATTCTCTGTATGTGTACAACATTTCCCTCAAAGCATTGTATTCCTTCTCGAGACACAACATATACCAAATCCCACTGGGTGATATAAGGGCGGAACAAGCCATGACCAGGAGCTTAATCACAAATATTGACTTCCCAATGTGAGATGACACAGCACCATTCAGGTTTGCACTCTTGGTGGGTGCAGGTGTGCCACTGCCCAATGCAGGTGCTCCAGCACTTACTGGAGGTGCACCTGAGCTTGCGCTGAGAAGCATGATACTCGACAGCACCTACTACACTACAAAAGACGCTCACTGCACATGCACCTATCATCATCAGCTTTCGCCAGACCATCATCTGCTGTGCTACCTCCAGTCCACCAGACACATCATCTCCACATTCATTCCATCAATTCTATTTTCAATATGCCATCCAGCATTGCCGCCACCACATCCCATGATTCATTTCAGATGACTGCCAAGCCAGACATACACATTGGACCACGCATCAAACTTCCTAGTCAACATTCTCCCCTTGATGTTCATTTATCCAATCCTCCTCCACATGTCACACATCGTTGGTACTATCGTCTCTATATCAAATCTCCTGAAGGTCCATTCCGAGTATTCCCCTCATATCCTCCTTATCGCGTTCACAATTGCATATGGGTATTCGATCAAACCTTCCATGCTCCCTTCTACGTCATCGGTTTTGACCCAAACTTCAAACCAGTGAATGGTTGGCATCGTATTGTCCTCAGGAATAACTGGTACATCAAAGAGCACGGACCAGGAACAGAGATTTGCTACGGTTATGTGCCTAAGGACTTCATCAAGCAGGACTCGTCTTCATTCCCTCTCTGGAGGAAATTCGTATACAAGTGTCGTGATTGGTTCACATGTTTCTGAGTCATCATCAAGTCACATGACTCACTTACTCATCTTCGGAGATATTTGACAAGCAACTGGAATCCTATTGGACGGCTATGACTCATTTTCATCACCTGACTCACTCGCTTCTTGGCTGTACTTCTATTTCCAATTGTTCCACATGGTCTATTGTCTGTGACTCACTTCTATTCTATTTCTGGCTTCTATTTCAAATTCGCTGCCACATTTCTATTCATTTCTTCAACCACCTGACTCATTTTTCCATTTCCTTACAAACCATCTTCCTATTTTGGTTTTCTGCCTCTCGCCGTTAGTCATTTCTCCTGTCTGCTGTCAACGACATCGTTGTATGGCATACTCACATTGTTTGTTGTTCTGCTCATGTATATAAGGCCTGTTTTGCCTTAGTGTACCCCAATTCACCTCTTTCAGTTGGATTCACTCGTCTAAGTCTAAGTCTAAGTTCATCTCTAAGTCTAAGTCTACTAAGTCGTCTACTACTTCTACATCTATGTCAAGGCCAGCTTTGTCAATCACGTGACATTTGCTGTTGTATCTCGTCTACGCTTACGTCAGCATATTACGTCATCATCATCATCACTGCTACGTCTTCGTCTTTATCTTCATTCTAGCCTTGTTGCTGCTGATAGCAAAGCGCACTGAGCCGAACACCAGTGTAAGTAGCCATGCAACGACGACACCACTACCCACTGTCTTTTGGATCCATTTCCGAAAGTAAACCGACATTTGTGGCTGCCCCAGAGAGGCCCAGTCCATCGTCTATTATCTCAGCAATCCCTATTCCCATTTCGACACACATCCTTCCATCAAGTCCTTCCAGAATTCAGTTCGGTCTAGCCCATTGATCGTTCATCACACACATTCCTCATCCATCATCCTCTCAATAAGGTCTTATCCCTTCCTGTTTCATCTATCTGGCACTCTCTCCGACAGTTATTGCCATTTATATCTGTCATACCTAGCTATTCCGACAACACCTGTCTATTTCATACATAACAGGAAGTCGAATTGCAAGTTAACTACACTTTGCGACAGCCAATACAGTCGACAGCCATCTCAATTAGTATTCCACACCGGATCAAAGCTTTTCCTGCAGATCCTATTCCACATCCGGACTTACCATTGCCATCTTAGGACCTCTTTGCCTCGCCTCATTCATACCTCCAAGGCGCTTGGCACTCATACCTTCTTTTTTGGGCTTCATTAAGTGCTTGCTTATCTTTTGACGCTCATCCAGCCTCTGTTTGTATTCCCATTCATTCCCAATCCGACTCCTACCACCTCTGACTACTTCTGACTACATCCGGTCTCCGCCGGCATCTGACAGCGCCCTTCATCAAGTGCCAATTTCCAGGATCTCATTAGCCCAATTTGTACCGAATCCTTTTGACGTCATCCATCGGCAATCGTTCCTAGTGCCTATCAATCAATCTTCATTTGTCACTGCCTGTCCAGTACTCTAATCAAAGTACAATCCACCAGCATTCAGCACTCACCTCCATCAGATCCAGCTCCTTCCTTCTTTGGCCCGATCCTTGACTCCCTCTTTGGTCCAAAGACTCGTTTCGCTCGTCCCGGTCGGCTAGTCAATACACCTCCACCAGGTCACATTTGCCTGTTATCCTCATCTAAACTTCATATCGACGATCCTAGCTGGTATCCCAATCAAGCACGTCTTTGGACTTCAATTCCTGTCAACAATCCGCTGCTAATTGACTCCCTTATTGACCATCCTGTCCTATATCCCCTTGAATACGACTTCTTGACTCCAACAGAGCTCAATACACCTGTCAGCTCCCATTCACAAAGCTCATCTATCGTCATGTCTCAATCAATTCACTCCAAATTTGACTTCCCTCCCCCTCGCTCTCGGAATGCACCCAAGAGATTTTCCGGCCAATACAATGAAGTTGCCACCTTCCTCAAAACTTTTGCAGAACTTTCCGATGCATATGGTTTAACAAATGAAGACCGTTTCGAACAACTTCCCCTCTATGTCAAACGATTGGTACAACAAGTCATCGAAGGCTTAACCGAATTCCATTAGAAGAACTGGACCGCATTTGATGCCAAGCTTAGAGTTCTATATGATCATGACTGGACATCAAAACGCTTTAAAGAGAAAGATCTGGCCAACTTTACAACCAAGTATCATCACAGGCTACTTCGAAATTTGTATGACTTCCATCGCTATCAAAGGAAGTTCACTTGCATTGCAGGCTGGTTGCTCAATTGCTCCAAGATCAGTGACAATGACTATGAAAGATACTTCTGGCATGGTATTCCAAAGTTGATTCGGGAGAAACTTGAAGACAGAATGCTCCAGGAAAATGCTGCACTCGACAGATTGGTTCCCTTCAAAATCGACATTATAGTCAAAGCTGCTGAACATGTCTTCGACCTTGGTAAATTCTACGATGATGAATCTGACTCAGATGGTCTTGTTTCGGAAGCAGATGACTCAGATGAAGAAGAAAGTGGTTCATCAGACAATGATGACAGTGATTCTGATGACGACAAGAAGAAAAAGAAGAAGACGACCTCCAAGTCCAAGAAAGCTTCCCAGCTCCTTCCCCTCCTACTTCAACTTCTACTCCATCATCTTCGACTTCTAAACCCAATGGCTCATCCCAGAATGAAACTGACGAAGTTGCAGATCTCATCGACAAGCTTGCTTGCATGAACATCAGCAACCCCAACTACTACTCTCTTTATTTTCAAATTGTCACAAAAGCACCCATTATGGTCAATATTCTTCTGAAGCCCTCCCAATGCTCAAGTGAAGCTCACCCTCGCACCAATACATCCTCCTCGAGTCAATCCCAACAGGCTAATTCTAGCACGTTTGAATGCTATTTCTGTGGAGAAAAAGGACATGGAACTCGACGATGCCATCAAGCTGACACTATGATTGCTGCTAACACAATTGCTCAAAATGATTCAGGCCATATCACATGGCCAGATGGTTCAGACATCCTTCGTAATGGTTCAGAAACCATTTTATCTGCCATCAATCGAGAATTAGCTCTCCAACTCAGGAAAAATTCGGATCATCCTGCGACCACCAATCTAATCATGGCACCTCCAGAAATATATGCAGCTGACTCAGACTATTCAGAGAGCAACAGTGGCAAGGTCTATGCACAGTATACCAATCCTGTCTCACGACCACGTGACAAGAGAAAAAGCGATAGGAAGAAGACAAGATTCGATGGAGTTTATCCTCCTCCTCGCCCTAAGCTTGCTCCCAAAGCTCAAGACACGTCATCTACTCCGGCAGTCCCCTCTCAGGCAACTATATCCCCTCTGCCTGATGCCTCACAGTCTCCTACTCCATCAGCATCAGCAGACAAAGAGAACATTATTCCTAAGGTTACTCCTTATGACATTCCTCCCCTCCCTTTTGATCCAGATGATGATGATCAAATCATGGAAGATGTCTCACAGCCTACACCTCCTGCAACTCCTTCTCATTTTGAACCTCCCAGGGATGCTAAGCCATCGAAATCATCAATGAAACCTTCGACAGCTCCCAAGACCTCCAAGACACCAGCTCCAGTCACTACTCCTTCATCTCCTTCGACGAAACTTCAGTCACAACTCCAGCGCAATCTCAATGTTGACACCTTTGTTGACAAAATTTTGGACTCCCCTATCACTGTCAAACTCAGAGAAGTACTAGGTTCATCACCTTTTACGTCAAGAAAGATTTTGGATTATCTGCGGCTCACTCGTCCTACGCTATACACTCAAGACAGCAATATTGACATCGACACTGCTATGGTCAACAATATGGGCATGAATCCTCCAATGCACTATCGTCCTCGTGAAGCTAGACTCATCTCCATTCGCATGAGCTTTGATACAGGACATTCGGTCAATACTCTCATCGATTCTGGCTCAGAACTCGACATTGTATCAAGTGAAGTCGCCAATCAGACACAGATACCTATGGATCTTTCAGCCACTTCATTTATGCGTGATGCTGGACAGCACACTACTCCCCTTGAAGGACATATTCACAATGTCAATCTCAGCACAGGAAATCTCGTTACTACAACAGATCTTTGGGTCAGTGGCAGAGTCGAATTCTCTCTTTTCTAGGATGACCTTGGCAATGTCGAAATCGTATTAGCATTGAAGAAAGAAAAGAAGGAACTTATCTCTGTCGTCGAGACAATACTGACAGAAAGATTTGGGAACTTTGTGCTATTCCTGCTAAAAACAATTCAGAAGACAACAATCACAACGACAAGTCTTTTTTTGGAAATCTTCACAATCACCATCCACATCTACATTCAGATCAAGAATAATACCTCTTTCAGTCCGAGATGACTTTAAACTACCATATACCCAATCTCCTATCTCAAATTCTCCCTCCTCATCTTTCTCTTCAAGTCCTATATATGCTGGTTCAAGTCTCATGATTCGGAAAATCTCCTCTCCTCAAGAAAATCAAAAAAAAATCCAAAAACAAGTTCTACTTTCGCCAACAGAAAATACAAGCCTGTACATCGAAGAATTCGCCTGGTTCCAGCTGTTTTCCCTGAAGATGCTTGTGTAACTTGAAGATTTCCCAATGATCCCCTTCTCAACCTTCCTGTACTATCACCCAATCCTCCCGACTTCATTCCCACTCCAAAACTCACTCATGAACGCCTCAAGATCTTCAATATCAATCCTGATGGTTTCTTATGGCCTGAAGAAGAAAAGCTTATGATGATGGTATTCACAAATAACCAAAGAGTCTTAGCATATGGCAATTCGGAAAGACTTCGCTCAGATTATTTCTCTGACTACATCATGCTTGTTATCGACCGCATCCCCTGGGCTAATCCCCAAATCCCTATTCCTCCAGCCTACCTCGAACAAGTCATCAAGCTCACAAAAGGCAAAATCAAATCCAGAGTTTATGAGCCTAGTCAAGCCTCATACAGATCTGCTATGTTCTACACTCGAAAGAAAGATGGTGGTTTATGACACATCATCGACCTTCGTACACTCAATGGCATTACTATCAAAGATGCAGGACTCCCTCCAGTCATCGACTCATTTGTTGCTCCCTTCGCTGGACACTCCATCTACTCTGTTTTCAATCTCTTTTCAGGCTATGATGCCAGACGTATTCACCCCAAGAGCCGTGACCTCACTTCATTCCAAACTCCTCTAGGACTTATGCGATATCGAAGTCTACCTCAAGGCTACACCAATTCCTCTGCCGAATTCCAGAACTGCACTGTCTTCATTCTACAAGACGAAATCCCTGATAATGTTGGTGTTATGATCGACGATCTCGGAATCAAAGACCCTCCTACTCGATACAAACAGCCAGATGGATCTTACAAGTGTTAGATCCCAGATCCGACTCGTGTTATTCCGACATTTTACGTATTCCGATAAGCCCTTCTCTGCTTATCTCCGACATGTCCCCATTGATTATTCTTAGCCATGATTCTATTTCAACATTATCCCTGTATGTCTTATCTTTATTTCTGTATTCGCCCCGACTTTGGAACTCCACATCACGCACATCTTGATTTCTGTATTCGCTCCAACTCTGGAACTCTGTATCACGCACCCTTATCTTCTGTTCCCGATTTCAGAATCCCGCATGTCTTAAATACGTTTTCTCTTGATCAGGCTTCTTTAGCTTGTAAATTGTATTGTATCACATTGTATCACTACCTTTCGTATCACTACCTCTTGTATCACCTTCTACCTCTCTTACTTCTTATACTCCTCTTACTTTCCGCATCCTTCACATCTTGTTACCTCAACTTGTTAGTCCAATAACTCGTAACATCCTGATCTATCCTGCCCATCCTCTATCATTCAACCTTTATTACACTTCATTGCTCCAAACTTCTACCTGCAATAAGGCCTTCAAACCTTGTTTGGTATTCTGATCATTCTGATCATTCCGATTATTCTGACCCTACCTCATCCGACATTCCAAGCCCCCCTCGATCACACTCGCTTCCCAGTAAAGCTAACCCTTACTCAATATTGATTTATCATTACCCCTATTCCATCCACATTGACTATTCCATCCCCCGAATATTCAAAGCTCCCGCTCCTCTCCGATAAGTGTCAACGCATCATTGGCACTGACCTCCGAACAGACCCGACCAATTGGAACCCCTATGACACTTCCGGTCTTCAGTCCGAAATACCAGGGCACTAGAAATCCAAGAGGGTGCAACCCATAAGTTGAAGCCAACGCACGTATAGATCAGTCTTTGGATCTCCGACTTCCGAGTCATCCAGTATTCCATGCATTTCCAAATATTGCAACCATTGATCTCGGTCAAGGAGAGTTCCGACCAAATCCGACCCCAACGTCAAATCCGGCGAACCCTAACAGTCCGACATCAAATCCAGCACGCGTCCTTAACAACGAGACTATTCCAGAAAAACTCAGGCATTCGTTGTTTTGTTTGGGAACATGCCATCATTGTCAATCGAATCCTACATCAAATTGCAGAATGTGGTGCTACTATCTCTCCAAAGAAGTCTCAAGTTGCTCGACCAGATGTTTTACTTGTTGGTCAAAGAGTCACATATGAAGGACGACTTCCGGATCATTCTACTATCTCCAAAACTCTCAAGTGGCCTACTCCAAGGAATACAACCGAAGTTCGTAAATTTTTAGGACTTTGTGGTACATCATGTATTTGGATCAAGAATTATTCGGCACTTGCAAGACCACTCACTGAACTCACTTGCAAGATTGTTCCTTTCAAATGGAATGAACATCAATAAGATGCTATGGATGCTCTCAAGCAAGCTGTTGCACATTCTCCTGCCCTCATCACCATTGACTATAAATCAGGACAACTTGTCATTCTTGCAGTTGACACTTCCATCATTGTTATCAGTTTCACACTGGGGGCATGAGCATATTTTTAGTGTAAAAAAATGTGATAAAAATGCTTTTTCCTTACAGATTATTCATTCACTGTTCTGGTTGAAAAATCTCCCAAAAATGCTGGTTTTTTTATCAAGTTTTAGGACCTGAAAATCTGGTACATACTTCACATTTCTAGGCATGGGAAATGGATGTAAAATGTGAGAAATAATGAATTTACTCATTGATTTCATGCCACAAAAATGCAAGGACAATCTTGGTTGACATTTTCAACAGAAAAAGAACCAAAATTTATCCAAGATTCCATAGTAGAAAAAAGGTGAGAAAATTAGTAAAATATATGAGATTTTCATGAGATTTTTCAAAAACTATTAGCCAATGAATAATCCAACATTTTTATTTAGTTTTTTGCAAGGAAAAACCTGATGGATAAATGTTTATCCAATGGATAATCATTCACCCATAGGCAATATATAACAAGTTTTCTGAACCAAAAAGGCAATGAAAAAGTCAATGGATAAGAGTTTATCCCTTGGATAATCATTCTGCCATAGGCAGAACATTTACCCCATATGGAAGAATGATTATCCAAGGGATAAACTCTTATCCATTGACTTTTTCATTGCCTTTTTGGTTCAGAAAACTTGTTATATATTGCTATGGGTGAATGATTATCCAAGGGATAAACTCTTATCCATTGACTTTTTCATTGCCTTTTCGGTTCAAAAAACTTGTTATATATTGCCTATGGGTGAATGATTATCCATTGGATAAACATTTCCTATCCATCAGGTTTTTCCTTGCAAAAAACTAAATAAAAATGTTGGATTATTCATTGGCTAATAGTTTTGAAAAATCTCATGAAAATCTCATATATTTTACTAATTTTCTCACCTTTTTTCTACTATGGAATCTTGGATAAATTTTGGTTCTTTTCTGTTGAAAATGTCAACCAAGATTGTCCTTGCATTTTTGTGGCATGAAATCAATGAGTAAATTCATTATTTCTCACATTTTACATCCATTTCCCATGTCTAGAAATGTGAAGTATGTACCAGATTTTCAGGTCCTAAAACTTGATAAAAAAACCAGCATTTTTGGGAGATTTTTTACACTAAAAATATGCTCATGCCCCCAGTGTCATCATCTTCCAGCTCGACAAAAACAATCAAAGAAGACCAGTACAATATGGCTCACTTCCTATCAATGAACGAGAATCAAGATACAGTCAGCCCAAGTTAGAACTCTATGGTCTCTATCGCTCCCTTTGTCATTCAAGAATTCATCTCACTGGTATCAAGAATCTCCTCGTTGAAACTGATGCCAAGTACATTCGCCAAATGGTCAATTGTCCAGATCTTCAGCCAAATGCAACTCTCAATCACTGGATAGAGGGTATTCTTCTCTTCGATTTTGATTTTAAACATGTTCCAGCTACTCTACACAAAGGCCCAGATGGACTCTCTCATCGAAGACCTGCAGAAGACGACTCGGATGTTGAAGATGAAGATGACGAAAAGAAGAAGAAGAAAGAAGAAAAATGATGACGAAGAAGAAGAAGACGAAAAAGAAGAAGAAGAAGAAGAAGAAGAAGAAAGAAGAAGAAGAAGAAAGAAGAAAGAAGAAAGAAGAAGAAGAAGAAGAAGAAGAAGAAGAAGAAGAAGAAGAAGAAAGAAGAAGAAGAAGAAGAAGAAGAAGAAAAAACTATGACATAGGATGAAAAGAAGAAAAACAAGATTATGAATGGATTGCAGAAGCTAATTATTAATTGGAACATTCAGGAGACACTTATGCCATCCTTGACAGTATTGATCACAGAGATGGGTGGCGAGTTTTTCATCAAGTCAAAGACACTCAACCAGCAGAAGATCACCTTCAACGTATCCAAGATTTCCTTACTACTCTCAAACTTCCTACATTTTCCTCCCCTTCACACCAACATCACTTGCTCCATCAAGCCAGAAGATAATTTGTCAGAAATAACAAGCTTTGGAGATGCTCAAAAGGACATCCACTACAAGTTATACTTGAACAACCTTGACGCAATCATATTCTAGAACTTGCTCATGACAAACTAGGTCATCGTGGAATCTACTCTACTGCTAAGACTATTTCTCTTCGCTTTTGGTGGCCTTCTTACTTCACTGATGTCAAACGATATGTTCGTTCATGCCACCCTTGCCAAATTCGTTCAACATACAAAGTTCATATTCCTATCACTATTTCCCCCTGCGACTCTATTCTCCAATATTTACCTCAACATTATGCTTATGGCCAAGAGCTCAAGGTCATCACTATATTTTAGCAGCTCGTGATGATCTTTCAGGTGCTGCAGAAGGACGAAAACGCAAGAATGCTACAGC
>MU134533.1:18794-72381 GCA_015039355.1 Ramaria rubella
TTGCTGTTGTATCTCATCTTCGCTTATGTCATCGTATTACGTCATCGTCATCGTCACTGCTACGTCTTCGTCTTTATCTTCATTCTAGCCTTGTTGCTGCTGATAGCAAAGCGCACTGAGCCGAACACCAGTGTAAGTAGCCGTGCAACAACGACACCGCTACCCACTGTCTTTTGGATCCATTTCTGAAAGTAAACCGACAGCGCCACTAGCCACAGGTGTTGCATCACTTGCTGCAGGTATTGTGCTACTCCCCCCCTGGTACACCACTATCTGTGGGAGCTGAAGTTGCTCTGCTTGCTGTGGCACTCCCTCCCATTGGAGCAACAGCCGTAATCTAAAAAAGTCAGTAGTTAAGAATCTGTTTTGCATAACCTCATAAACAGTGCACACCAATGGTGAAGGGCCTGAATCCTTGCACAAGGCATCCATAGCTTTGAGGACAGACATAAGTATACCCAAGTCACAGTTAACTCACATGAGCATCATGGCTACTGCTGGAGCTACCTACACTGTAGGGCAGCCTGTACTAGTGCAGCACTCTTGATACCATTCATGATGGCACAGTTGAAGCATGTTTGGAATGCAGATAGGGAGGTTAAGTTGCAGATGCACATTGATGCTGCTGGACCTGTGGGAACGGTAGTTAATGTTGCCTTGCAGGAGGTGAGCACAGGGGATATGCCAGTGCACTTGGTGCTGCACTATGGTAAGTAAAATCCCAGTATGGAGGTCATGATGAGTGGCAGCATGCATGCTGAGCTTTGTTGGAAGTACTTACAACACTGCCTGTAGGTAGTGTTATGCCTTGTCACCTCCATAATTGAAGGGCATGTGATTCAGTCATGGCTGCATGAGCTGTGAATGGGGTAAATAATTATCTCATTAGTCGATGGAGTGAGCGTAATACAAGGCTTACCATTTACTGTCATAAGAGAAAGGGTGACGAGTAAGATTGAAGTGTGCATGGTCATGTGCACATAAGGAGTAAGTAAGGGGTGATAGGCTAGAACGAAGGGGGCAAAAGTGAACGGAGAGGGAGAGCTAACGCGGGGCAAATATGACCTCAATCAAAAGCAGCTGCGAGTATATTTATAGACTGTTCCAGGCATGAGGGAGTTGACACTATCTCATCATGATAGATGGCAAAGTGACATGGGGTCCAAAAAGCATCTCAACCGATGGAAAAATCTATTCTCGAGATTAATGCAGATTCCATGTGTGATGCATGCTGATGGGCCATATTACTATTGCGGTGACTTTGACATTCATTAGAAGTGGCATATGGCATGTGATGGGGCCAGTCACATGTATGCATAGCAGAGTGAGAAGGGCCCAAAGACATCCCAGACCAACCAACTTGAAGGACTCAAATTGAACATTTGAACACTGTGACCTGCGACATCAGAATGATTCATTGAGGGGACATTACAGACAGTGGTGCATGTGCTGCACTTGTCCATGTAAGAGTAGGCATGTGTTGCTAAAGACATGTGCATGAGAAAGGAGTCTCTTACTAGTAGAAAGCTGTATCATAATTGAAATTCTAGCGTTTTCGGTCACAGCCTATGTAAAAGCCTGAGCAAATAAGATGTGATATGTGGTTTGGACAGTTTGAGGAGGCATATAGAAGGATCGATAGCTAGATCGTGATTTAAGAAGTAGAATCTTATTCGTCACAACATAGGGGACCCTTGTTACCTAATGAGGACTCGGAGGCGCCGGCAAGTGACGTTTGTCACCCCTCTCACCAGTCACGCGTTCGTTGCACTCTCTTGTGGCATTACTATACGAGAGGATCATTCTGCTCTTACACTTCCATCTAATACGTATTTTTCAATGTCATGAGAACCACCTTTCCGTTGTTAGTCGTTTCCGTCCTTACGTTGACTGCATTCGCAAGTGTTTTTCAGGCAGTAAATCAGCACATTTCACGAGGTATGCTCCCGTCTTACTTTATTCATTCCCATACTTATTCTTAGATGTGTACCTCGATCTTGTGTTCTGTAAGTAACGTCTGTAGTTTGATGATTAGCTTCGGGAGACGGACTTGAAGGACATTCTGCAGACCTCAAATATTCCTCAAGTGCGTATGCGTTATTATGCCCTCATCCTAATGGCCAGATTCTTGTTGAAGCAGTTAGTCCATTGTTTTACTTTGACTCGAAGTCTTGGATGCTAACCACGGAGTTAGTTCAGGAATATTCTAACCGAGGTGGATGGGCGTTGTATTACATCTCTTTCTAACGTATTGCTCATCATTTTTTTTTCAAGACGCAGGGCTTCATTGCACGGGATGACTCACGGAGGGAGATTGTAGTGGCAATGCGGGGCAGGTGAGAGCAGCTATACTTTCAATACTAGTATAACCGAAGCAATTCTTGGAACCTAGTTTCTCCTTTATGGATATATTCACCGACATCGGCGTTATTCCAATTCCATTCACCTCTCCCGGCGTGACAGCTCCCTCGGGTGCAATGGTGCACGCAGGATTTCTCACCGGGTGCGACGGTTATGCCAATTTCATGATCTTCAATTTTGATACGCTTTAGATGGAACTCCGTCGCAAAAATTGTTTTACGCTCCGTAGGCTTTCAACTCCAAGCACACCCCGGTACTACGGTCTCATTTATTCATGACTTTGGTTAATATTTGTAACTACTTTTGACTAGGCTACAGCCTGGTTAGCACCGGCCACTCACTCGGTGGTGCTCTTGCCTCTCTTGCCGCTATGTCATTCAAGGCCAATTTTCCTTACACGAATGTCACGGTTTACACCTATGGTGAGTGATAGTGTCTATAGGATAATACTATGTGAAACATTCTTACTCTTCAACAGGCCAGCCTCGCACGGGGAATACGGTTTACGCGGAATGGGTAAACAACGAGCTTGGAGTGAGTGCACGCATGATGAGTCACCTGTTGGATGATACAATACACCCTTATCAACCAGGGAAACGTGTTTCGGTCTGTGCATACGTATGACGGCGTTCCGACAGTGTGTACATCCATACACACACTAATAGGGAGCTCTAGAACTGACACCCTACAAACTAGATCATCCCGACTGGGATGTTTCCGTCCCTACGAGACCAGGCTGGGACCGTGAAAAGGGCACAGAATGGCTATCGACATCACGGGCAAGTTCAGGTTCAATATCTACTGAAATTGGTTATGACAATTTTCACTTAGCATCGAATATTGGCAGAATACCGAGCCTGCTTCTGAAAATGCAACTTTGCGTTGCGCCGACGACGGGGAAGATCCCGACTGCTCTGCATCCATTTGTAGGCACTATCCTCATGTCTAGTTATGATCCTCTGTGACAACGTATTGCCGGACGTAGGGTCCACCGGAGTGAACGTGGCCCATTTCGCTTATTTTGGCATTCCGGCGATCCAGCCGTTCTGTTTTAAGAAGGTCCAAACTGAAACCTATTCATCTTTGAGGTCAACTGACGCCATACAAGATTTGGTGGATAAACATGAAGGTCCGTAGAACTACCCTGACTTGTTACCATATACCGACGATGACATTACTTTCCAATACTATATAGGAACAAACATCGGTCAGGACGTTGCGCGTTGATATGCCTCATTTTGGTACCAGTGCGGGGGTGAATACACATACCAGATATCCATCGGACCATCCCACTCGATTTAGAGTCTGCTACAATTTTTATGAGGATGTATGCGAGGCTATGTTGGTTTCAGTTTCCCTGCCATTCCACTTACATATCATTACTTCTTGATATCATGGACACAGATTGTGCTCTCTGTGTATTTGGTCAGAATCTCGCCCTTAAGTTTCCCTTCTACGCCTTGAACCGTGAGAGCTCAGAATGAATGCCCGTCTGTGCGCAGGCACGCATCGACTGAAGACAAGTATTAATGACAATGAATGCACTTTGACTTCTCTTCGCTGTTATGGTTCTTTCAGGCCACATATTTTTCTTGGTTTGGATGACATAGATGCGCTGGGGGAGAGACGCTTGACTGGGCTCAGAGTTAAAGTCTAAAAGCCGGCGTCCAAGTTCCGGGCTTGTGCAAGTCAACGGTAAGTTAGTTCAGAATCTTTTGAGGTGTGAAAGTATCACCGCTCGGATTCTAATCTTCTGGATTCAAATTCCGGATTATGCTTTGTCATTCATTTGAAATACAGTCTCTATTGGTTGGCTGGGACTTATCTGAGGCATATAATCTCACATGTGATCTATCTTCTCCGTTATATGCCATATACCTGCATTTTTGTTCCTTTGAAGCTGCCAGTGGCGAGCGAGTATCCGCCCAGCCGATCAGCATTTGCAGCAGTGTTTGTTCAATGATAATTTCCTATCTTAGGAGATAATTGGCACCGTTCCGCATTCTTCAGAAAGGTACATTGTTCAGAAGGGGAAATCCATATACTAGCGGTCGGCGATAAATGAATGCAGCGAGCGGGGGATATATGTACTTGGGCTACGTTCAAGTTGAGCCGACATATGTGGTTGAGGTTCTAGTTCATTGTGCATTCGAGTTCCGATCAATATCTGGTCATTCTGGTTGTGATCCAACTTACTAACATTTTACATTGACCAACGCTTCCGATCCGATTTCTTCCTCGCTGCTGAGTGAATTTTTGAAAACTCTGAATCGGCCGACCTTATTCGATGAGAATTTAGCGTAATTGGCAGTTAATATCCGAAAAATAATCGAGGAACAGTGGCACTCCAATAGTGAGAATAACAGTTACGGCTTGAAAAAGACTGAGTTCTGAGTCGGAGTATTTGTGCTTGTGGACGCGTTGTTCTCACGTAAACACTGAGCCCCGACCCTCACACTTCTCACAGCTTCTTTTCGCCCCTCCCACACTCACTGGACAGTATCTATCATTTCTGTTCTCATCGAGGGGGGAAAGAAACTTGTTAGCAAAACTGCACGTGTGTCGCTATTCTCTAATTCATCAGTGTGTCCATGCTGATGACGACAATATCGAATCTAGCCAAGCATTACTACTGGGTTACTATGCCACCTTTCGCAAAAGGTATTTCGCCTGCGCTGCGTCCCCAGCCGAAGACCAACCTGCTATAGGGTTAATCGGGATGGGTGAGATGGGAAAAATGTATGCGAAGCGACTGTGCGAAGCTGGCTGGAACAAGTAAGCGACCGGCTGTGCGAGGACGAGTGGATCAAGCTTGAAATGACTTTTGACCTCAGAATCAATGTGTGTGATCGACCAGATAATTACGACCGGCTACGGGGGCAGATGGAGGGTAAAACGACCAATACGCCAGATAGAGCATTCCCGGCTGATGTTTCAATGATCACTGGCAGGCATACCCGGTATCGAGGTCTTCAGGGACGGGCACTACGTTTCCCGTGCCTCCGATTTTATTATCTATTCTGTCGAAGCGGAATTTATTGAGAAGGTGGTAGCTCAATACGGACCATGTCAGTCAGTCAGTCAAAAATCCACGAGTTGTTCAATAATAGTCCGACGTTATAGCAACGAAGGTTGGGGCTGTGGTTGCAGGGCAGACCTCAGTAAAGGCTCCCGAACGTGAGGCATTTGAGAAATTTCTCCCTGAGGATGTGCACATTATATCTTGTCATTCACTACACGGTCCTACTGTTTCGACTGTTGGTCAACCCTTGGTAAGCGACAGTCTACCATTGGATTTTTTATCACCATTTCTGTTCAGGTAATCATTCGACACAGAGCCCCAGATTGGGCTTTGGATATGGTCGAAGATATACTTCGCCCTCTTCAATCTCGATTCGTTTATCTGAGTTACGAAGATCACGATTTGGTAACGGCAAATACCCAGGCTGTCACACACGCGGCCTTCCTGAGGTTAGTCTTTTCATTCATGGATGGCGTAGTTTCTAACGCAAAACATCAAGCATGGGCACAGCCTGGCAAAATTCCGCTGCCTATCCCTGGGAGGGGGCAGGTCTCTACGTGTCAGGGATTGAAGTCGTCAAAGTTAACATTACACTTCGGATCTATGCGAACAAATGGCATGTTTACGCAGGACTCGCTATCCTGAATCCCTGCGCCCGAGTCCAGATCGATCAATTTGCGAAAAGCACGACGGAACTATTCAAATTAATGCTCTCTGGTGACGCTGATAGCCTACGAAAGCGTGTCTATACCGCTCGCGAAAAAGTGTTCCCTCACGGGAGTGAGGCGAAGGATAAGCCCCCAATCCTACTCTCTGAGGATCTTTTGGATCAGTTCAGTCTAGGGAAAAACGCGGACGCTTACCATGCTCCGAGAAACTCTCATCTGTCTCTGCTTGCAATGGTCGACTGTTGGGCTACTCTGGGCATCGATCCCTTGGCACACCTCGAACTCGCGGGTACTCCCATTTTCCGCATGTGGATTGGTGTAGCGGAATACTTATTCCGCTCCACTAATCGACTAGACGCAGCAATCGAGGCTGCAGTGCGAGACGTGATGCACCGGTCGGATGACCTCGAATTTACCTTAGCTGCTCGTGGATGGAGTCAATGCATTTCGTTTGGAAGCTTTGAGCTGTATGAAAGAAGGTTCTCGGAGACGGCGAGTTTCTTTGAACCGCGGTTCAAAGAGGCAGCGGAAGTAGGGGGAAGAATGATCAAGGCTATTTCTCAATCAACATCAACCATTAGGAAGTAGTTGTATGGTATAACATGTGGGGTGTTGTACTGATGATACCGACACTTAGATTGGTGAAAAGGATGTATATTGTACACAAATAAAATATTCATACAGATTGAGGCTACCCTGGCATGGTGTCAACACACCACATATCCCCAAAACAAAAAAAAAAATCAGGGATATGGAGAAGTGTATATACATATATAGATTCCTAGTCCAGAACGGCATTTTTAATACTTACTTATGGTCGACCTATGTATGTCATTGAAACAAATTATAGGTAAGGCCGCACCGAACTAAGATTTAGGGTTAGGGTTAGGACTTAGAAAGGACCAAAAAAAAAGAAGCCCAGCCACTCCGAGGAGCGAACCAGGACAGGAAAAGATTGAGACGGTGCATGCGGCCTAGACCGCATACAAGCTGCAAGAGCTGGCTGGGGACAATGTGTCGCCGTGCTATGGTCATCTCCCATAGCCCGCAGACGCAACACTTGAAAGCACCTGCGCCATCAAGGTAAGTATGAAGAAACAGTGGTGGGAAGGTCTGCCTTTTATAAGAAAGCTGGAGCCGTGCACGGACCATGGGCGGAGCTGAGAAAAGTATAGCCGAGACCCAAATCCGTACAGGAAATATCAATACATGTAACGGACAAAAATTTATAAGGTAGGCTGGCAAAGGAGGGTAGACGAAAAATAGCTATCTGGAACGCTACTGTAACAGCGGGGACTAGAAAACTCACCTAGCGGAAACAGTGATCGAACCCGTGGATTTGACTGTCAAGCATTAAATATTAAAATATTAATTCCTTGCAAAGCTTTACGTCTGTTGTGCGACATTTCGTTGTGGGTATGATTTGGATCCAAGATTTACATTTGTTTTACATAGTTTTGGACGGTCTGAAAATCTGAAGCTCTACCTTGTTTTGTCTTTTTTTCGAGGCTCTCGCCTAGCTATTTCTCATTGGCCATCAGCAGCCGACGCTCCCGACCTCTGCATTGACAGCCTGCAGTCGGAAGGGTATACTCAACCTCACGTCAGTATGTCTCATCTTAGTTACATGGTCGTAGTGTTGGATTGTATACCGTTTGAAGTAATAGACTAATGTTAACTCACCTCCACTTGTGCAATTTTCACAAAATAAAATCAAAAGATATTTACCATGCAAGAGCAACATGGACATATGAGATACAATAATAAAACACGATTCATTCCTCGGTGATATTAGAATCCGTTGGATCTGCAGTCACCCGACTCCGATGCCATAGCCAACCATTCCACCAGGAAGGTTTCTGCGATTCCTTAAGTCGCTGCTCTTCCTGCTCTCTCCGTATTCGATCCATAGCTTCTACCTTCTCTTCTGCTATAATCTCACCCACCACAGCATCGCGCACTGGCACAGACGCAGCATTCGACTTCTCTTGTCGGGTTACCAGCCTTGATCCTCGTGTAGTATACGTTGACATCGGGATGCTAATGGTTGATTCCATGAAGACTGCCTGTGCTTGTATGTCAGGCACATTTACTGGATCATATGCTCTCACTGAAAGAGGGAGCGATTGGCCAGTGTGTGAGAACGTGGCTCTACGTATAGCCTCGGCGGTACTGGGCCCCCTCGTATTGCTCATCCGTCGACTGTAACTTGATCTACCGAAGGACGAACGATGGGGGCTGGCATGGTCAATTTCATCTTCTTGATCGATGTGTTGGACCCGTGCGGAGATTATAGAAGGCAAGGAAATTTCCTCCGTGCCACTGAGAGGACGATCGATTGGGAACGGGAAGCTCTCCCGCACGAGTTCATGGTGGTGAGAGTCTGGTGATTGTATAGAAGTCGGAGTCTCGACTAATGGTCCCAAAGCCGACAAGCGATCTTCCACCGTTTCATTCATCCATTGTCCAATCTTAGCCGCCCCTGGCTCACTGGTGAGAGCTTGATGCATATCCACAGAATCATCAAGATCTAGTACCCCAAAGGGATTCCGAGGTAGCCAAAGAAAATTATCGACGGGTGCTACGTAGAATGGATTCTCGTATGGCTTATTTAGATAAGGACAGTCGTCCCAGTTAGCAAGTTTTGCATGTGGCGTAACGATCGAAGGATTGGTGATTCGGTGAGTAGCTGTCGTGTTGTGACGAACCGGTGACTTGTGTACCTCCTCTTGGAAAGGAGGGCCAAGGGGAGCGTTGTCATCAACACTGGCCAGTGCAGGAACATTCGGCTGTAATTCTCCTTCCATATCTGTGATGTCTCGGTGCATGGTTTGCTGGGGCCATTCTGGCTTTTCTAAGGATGTGATACGGGTAAAACTTGAGGTTGGGCCAAAGGGATTTGCTGCGCGCCGTGTCGCGCGCTGAGGCCGCGCTGGTACAGACGCATATGCGAATTCGATTCCATGCCGCAGTTTCCAGGTCCAAAATCGAGAAGTTCCATACGGCAGTAGACTCCCAAGAGTGGCCGCACGCGAAGTATTATCCTTAGCTCTTCTTTCGCATTCATGCGTGACATCCGGAGGGACAAATTCCAGCTCCCTACCGCTATACACTGCATCTTCCGCATGATCGTTTTCCGCGAACTTCGCACGACAGAGGCGGGTGAGTCTACAACAACATTCAATAATTGAACGTAGAAAGAATGGGCGATGACAACAGACCCAAGCTTTACGATGACAGTGCAACCTAAAAGAACACCTATGACCGCGGCTTTCGAGTTCTGGCGTAAAACAACAAGAAACGCTAAAAACACCAGCTACAAAAGCATTATTACTAGTACTGCTGTATTGAAAATTTGAACACTCACTTGCGCGACGATTAAGCCATCTAGGGAATACCGGACGATTCGGATCAAAATGAGCTTCCCATTATTGTCGTACGTTTTGGCGTAGACATGTACAAGCTGGAACACAAATTATAGTCAAATGTGGGAGGTAATTGGGCACATCTGCAAACCTGATGCTTAACAATAACTACAAGTAAAGAGTGAGAAACGTGAACACGTGGTGGCAACCAAAAACCCACCAGACTCGAAAGAGAAATACACGAATGCAAAGGGTATAACAAGAGGGTTGAGCAGAGCAAAGCACATGACGATAGTCACAACAAGAATATGATTGGGTAGCCAATCTAGTCAAAATCGATATGCGTAAGATAAGCTAGTTGAAGTCTGATACCATAAAAAACGTACAATAAAAATTGAATGTTCTAGGGCGAACGCCGGCAGCACGGCGACGTAATGTAGTTGCTGCTTTGGTTGACGGGTATAATATGAGGGGAAGCTATAAGAGAACAGTGAGCGACCACAAAATTAAATTAACGGTCTGGGAGATCACTCACGCCATCTGGGTATAGAGGAGCCGTGAGCATACAGTTTTAAAGTCAAGCCAATAGATGACTTTACTTACAAAGACCTAACTCCAGGAATCCGTGAATAGCAGTTTGCAGGATGACTGGTAAGTAATAAGTCTAACGAGTCAAAAATACAACAGCATGAGAGCACATACGCCATCTATGAACAAATGGTCACTATAGTCAAAATATTATAGAAGAAAAATTTCCTCACCCAACATAAAAGGGACCTGCACTAGGAAAGCTTGACGCAATTAAGGGTATCGGGTTAACAGAGTTCCTGAACGACTGCAAAAATGATTCCAGTGCAGCGACACCAACACAGAAAAAGATAAGCAGGTTGCAGACGAGAAACTTCCAATAGCGTATCATGATGGTGTCGTGAAGTTTGCTAAACGTTATGATCGTGTGGGCCTTTTTGGCGATGAGGAGGAGTAACATTGGGATGAGGATCGTAAGGATAGAAACAAGGATAGTGGGAAGCAAAGAGGATATAGCTTCTTGGTCTCGAGGGTGTTTCTGTAGGTACCTTTGCTATGTCGGAGAAGTTTCAGGAGAATGCGGCAAAGATGGAGGACAAAGGGCTTACTAGTCCCGGTATGAAGATACTCAGGTTCTGAATGTTGACAAGACCAACGAGCAAGGATATCTATGGATAGTGGGATTTCATGAGCGACGTACACGAAGAAAAACACATACAGGAATGATCCATGAGCAGGTGAAAGCCCTGAGAAGACGTTAGATAAGATGTAATAGTATTGTCTATGGCGGGCTTACCAGACACCCAAATCGACCACCCAATCTTTGAGGAACTGCCCAGCCACAGATCAGTGACCACTCGAAGTAAACTTCTATTGGACCATCTACCTCTCCCGTGAACGAGCTCTTCATAACTCGCATCCAATCCAAATCCGCTACATCAGGAGCAGGAACCACAAGACACGCCAATGGATTACGAGGATGGGCTTGCAGGTACTTGGCCGCCCGGCGCGCGTCCTCGATTTTCTCAAACGTAACAAAGACAGTCGAAGATGGAGGATACGCCTCAAGCGTGCGTCCGCGATTCTCGTGGATAAGTGCGGTAAGTAGCCCGAGTTTGGCGGCATGGAAATCGATAGCTGGAACCGTCTGTCCAAGGAAAAGTCTATTGAGGTTGATCAGAGGTTGATATGCATCGAGACACGCCCTCGGGAGGCTATACAACGCTTCCCAGATGGTGTTGTACTGTGGTGCGCGCGCTGTTGGTGACGAGGGCGAGAACGTGCTGGTGGGCGAGGCGGAGCTGCTTTTCGTATAGTGACGGATGCGCGAGAGGTTTCTCCGAATGCGCTTCGGCGATGGAACGTGGAACTCGGATACGAACGGTGCCAGCGTCTCCGTTATCAAGTTGAGCTGCGCCTCTGGATCGGTGTCGGGTATAGGAACGCCCTCCTCATCTTTGTGGCTGTCATTCGCAGCGTCACTCGAACGTCTGGACGTGATTCGCGCGAGTAAGCCTTTGCTCTCGGGATCGCAGGCAGGATCGTCGAGATGAGCACGAGCGGCCTGCAGTGCCTTTCTTGCCAGCCTGACATGCGCATATTCCAACTTCTTGAGGACCTCCTGGCGGCGCTCCAGCAATGAAGCCAGCTCTGTCATCTTGCGCGCAACAACCACACGTTCCACAATTGCTGGCAACTGCTTACTCTCTGTATTATCAGTGGCGGATTCGTCGGCAACAGTTTTGAAGTGTTTGACAGCCGACGACGCAGCGGCGCGGTTGAAGAGAAAGGTCATTATTTTAGGGATGAAGCCGGGCGAAATAGGGGCTGTACCCAGAGGACGAGACATGTAGTACTCGAAATACTCTTTGAGGGCCTTCTCGTTACGCAGCGGTGCAGGAACATTGGTGACCATGACCGTGCGCAGACGGAGTCCTTGGTTATCGTCGTGATCGTGATCGTTAGGTTCATCGATAGGCGGGAAGAACTTCTCAGCGGTGTTCTGGATGTCCAGGGCCCGATATCGAAAGATTCCGCGGGCAACCCAGAGGAGAGTCAAAATCCAGGTGATGGTGATCCAATATGCGAGGATGACATGCACGAACAATAGTCCAAGGCCATGTGAGGATTGGACGAGGGATGAGATGGAGGCCTTGTCCATAGATTGGATGGAGATGCTCGAGGGTGAGAACACGATGTGTATGCTGAACAGGACGGGGAACGTGGTGCATGTTTGTAACACAACGAACCATCCTGCGATTTGTCAAACGAGCACGAACGGATAAGCAACGTTCAAACGCACGACATGCTTTCAGAAACCTGATATACAAGGTGGCATCTAGGCCTAAGAGATCGGGGAGAGTGCTCTCTGGAATCTGTAGGGCTTGCATGACCCATGCAAGGGGCCATTTGGGTAATGCCGGTGAGGGATTCCTGAATCGCTGTAAGCCGTATCCTCAAATGTAATGAGAGAAGCTAACTTGGCCCAACATCGTCCCTGATATAGGCTTGTGGGCACTGCTCAACATAACGAGCGTCAAGCAGGAGAGACGCTGAACTCACTACCCAAACTCCCAAGTTTCTACGCTTCCAACGCCTTCTTTGATTTCTGCATATTGACCTAATCCTCTTCCCCGCCGTTTCCTCCTCATCAACTCATATCCAACGAGGCAGGCGGTGATAAGTACAGCAGCAACTTCGAGCTGATTCCGAAGGCCGCTGTAGTCGCGGCTGAATGCACGGTCTTGTATAGTTGCCATGAGCCTGACTGGCTCTCATGCAGGCCTTTCGAGATGGTCGTTGAGGAGTAGCCAGAGCGCTTCGAATTCTTAACCATTGCAGCCACATGTGGCTCCAAATACTCAGACGTAATTAGGACCCCGGCAGCTTCCGCACGCCACATGTTGTTGCAGAGCCCAGACAGTACTTATACGTTGTTCCGTGTGTACGAAGGATCAGACTATATGTGCACTATGTAGGACCGCATGCTAGGCCCAATATTCCTTTTTATCCTTTTTTAGTTGCAGGATACGTCGGGGTCTATCCCTAGGTGAGCCAAGGCAGCTCCACAAGTACTTTGTTGTCGTCATTTGAACGTCGTTTCTTCAGTATTGAGCACCATTGGGGTTTACTCTGACCGGTTGGCATGGGCTCGACTGCAAAGTGTACAGAGAACTGGCGATATTTTAATAACGACTATTTACACAAACTGATGCGATTGTTTCATTGAACTATGTAGCGAATGTTTTCGAATGAAAGGTAGAACATCTGACAAGCTTCCTTCGAGTCAGCTGGCCTTCTTGTGATCAATGATTGACATGTAACTCTCACAGTCACGGTCTGTCCCGCTTCTAACTTCTGTAACGCACGAAAACTTTCTAATTATATTTTAAGAAAGACTAATCTTACATTGTACATATTTACATTAACGTCTGTAAAATTCTCGAAAGCTCAAACGCTCAAGCTCCGAGCACATATCCACCGTCGACCTCAATTCGCTGGCCGGTGATGTAGGCACACCTAGAATCAATATCTGTATCAGCGCAATTTCCAGACGCAAACAAAATTGTACTTCATTGCAAATAAATATGCCTCTGCGATCTGTGTAACCAACGGGAGACGTAAGAATGAAACAAATCAGGAAGTGTAATACTAATGCTCGCCTCGGCAGGTTCAGCAACATGCTTGACAAGAAGCTTCTCCGCAGCATCCGCGAACATCTGCTTTTTTGTTGCCTCAGAAACATCCTTCCAGAGCTGTGCAGACACATTTAAACACCAAAAATTGGAATTTCAGAAGCAGAAGGGTTGATACATACCTCCGTTTTGACCTGTGAGTATGCTTGTGAGGAAAAGGTGTTATACGAAAGGGAGTCACAGGAAGGGGTGACGCACAAATCCGGGGCTTATAACATTGACACGAATGGGCGCGAGATCGACAGCAAGCCCACGAGTGAGGCTATCCACAGCACCTACAATACCAGAAGCTATGGACCAGCCCTTTTGCGGTTTAACCAGAGCAGAGCCTTTTTACACGCCAGTAAGTCTTAAACATACCATGGCGAATCACGCACCAATAGTAAGAGTAAGCGAGCCGCCTTGACGGATTTTAGCGTTCTGCGCAATGACGATGGGAGCCCAGAATCGAACATCAAACGCACCTGCGCCAATGAAAAATTCAGCCAGGATGTCAATCACCCGGACTTCGATTATGGACACCCACCGAGCAAAGATTCTACGTCGAGGTTGGGGAATCCAAGTTTCAAGGAATCACCGCTTGTCCACACAATGTGATCCACTTCGCCCATTCGCAACACAAACTCTTTGAGGGCGGTGCGATCCGTCACATCGACAGCCTCGCCTTGTACTTTCCCCACTCCAGAACTGAGCGTAGACGCAAAGTTCTCAAGACGTTTCACAGCGTCGCCCACGCGAACGGCATTGGAGGAGCTCGAGACAATGATGATATGACTTGCGCTAGACATAAGCGACGCTTCAGCGACACTGTAACCAATCCCTGAGGATCCTCCGAAGATGAGTATAGTTTTGTTCGCAAGGGTTGCCATTGTATTGCGATAAATGCCAATGCTTTATATGCAGGCTTCATACAGTGGCAAACTGGAACATGGTGTTACCCAACGATCGCGCGTCGATCACCACTGACAAATTATGATTAATTCTAATAAATATTGGGGCCAGAGTACAATGTTTGCCCTTTTCGCTTAGAAAGAAAGATTCCTTACATAAATGCCATTTGCGTCGAAGGTTGCTCGATCTAAGGTGTCAGTTTCTCTCGTGTCAAATACCTCCGAGACACCGGTTTGCTTACAACTAGCGGGAGGCCGCAGCTCCGCCTAGCCTGGGCCCAGTCTTGAGGCCTGAGGCCCGTCAGTGAGGCCTTGAGGCCTTGAGGCCTGGGTTCCCATTTAGCTATTTTTGAAAATGGATTCGAGAATATACACGGTACGCGATACTGGATACTATATATCTGACTTCCACTACCGATCAGTCTCTAGTGTATACTCGAATAATATATGTCCTTCACCTTTCTCCAAAACACGCGCTCTGGAATTCTTACGAGGTACAAGGTGCTCACACATCAACGGTTCTTTTTGGATATGCTCACTGGCGGTAACACCGCTCATCTGTCCTAGACTTCAAGCTTCAAGCTTCAAGACCCAGCTGCGTCTGGACACATGTTTACATGGTGAGACATCGTTCCTCGAATAATCACATCGGACCCTCCACCACCAAATTGGTCCTATGTGAAGGGGCTTTCACTTCCCCACCGGGGCCCCAGTCGGCCCTCATGAAGCATCGTAGATTGCAATGTTTTTAGTATCAAAGGCATGGTAGACAGAATCAAGATATATGGCTCTTCGAGATGATATGAATGGTACAAGCCTGAGGGTTTGCGATGAACGCGTGATCAGACATCACGCGTTGTTTGGTTCGTGCGCGTATGGTTCGTTGAACAATATTGTACATACTCTTTACACGTACAAATCGGAACATTGGGTTGGTTATTTTCTACTGCAGAGTCATTCTTAGGCTTCCGGCGCAAAGAGAATTATTTGTTTTCAGCTTGTTGCTTGAAAAAAAAATCAACCTCGGGGCTGTAGGAATTTAAGAAACTAGCCGTTAATCTCGACCACAGATCACGTACCCAATACTTTGCAAAAACTCTTCCTCCTTATGGACAGATTTCCATCCCAACTGACGAGTGCGCTCCGCCCTACAACGAGAGTTTGTGCCCACATAATAAGACTGTTACATAGATGAGTCAACCTACGCACGGAGTAAGATAGCTCTAACGCACTCCTCCCCAATATTTCGACATATCCTCTGCAGAAAACGGAGTGGGCTCGGCGGTGCCAATTCCACGAGCATGAAGAGTGCGGGCAAGCTCACGCGCCACATCATAATGAGTGTATTCTGGAGAAGGCTCAGTGTAAAAGAGATTATGCTGGATATGCATACAGACCTCCAGTCTCTAGAATCACAATATATAATAATATCCAGTGTCAAAAAAAAATTACCGCACCTCCAAAGTAGTATCCTTCTCGTCCGGTGGCTGTTCTCCCTTCAATCGCCGCCTCAAATACCGCGAGAATCGCCGTCGCAACTGTATCCAATTAAATGAAGACGTCTTAGGGTAAGACTATAGCACGTACTATCTTCGATATGCACGAAAGGCCAAATATTAGCACCCTTTCCCAACACTCCTGTTTGGCCGCGGGCAACACAGGCACCTATAAACTCAGGGAGTTGCTTGGAAACCGGGTTCGCGATGCCCTTCTTGACGAGAAGATTTTCTGCAACACCGAAAATAGTGGGGGGTAAAACAATGTGCGTCCTTACTTTGGGAGAGGCGGCAAGAACTAAAAGGTCGACATTACGGTGAAAAGCGTCATCGGGAAGCGAATTGATGTGGTCCGGGTCGAGGTCAGAATAAATATTATCAGTGGCTGGTGGGAATCAATGAGAATGAGATTGATCATTCAATGCAGGCCACGACTTAGAAACTCACGATATTCCCCTCGTGCGTCGTCTCTCAAAGTGCCTGTTCCGCTCTGTTCATAATCGAATTCAAGTAATGCAATGCACAAATGAAGATGATTCTCTCACAATGTGAATCAGGATAGGTTTGTCACTCCTTCTCTGCATTCCTTCCAAGATGGCTTTGCATGAAGGCACATGATCTGAGGAATCAGCAGTGTGTATGACAATGTCGGCCTTCTCTGCCTCGTCCGCGAGGATGGTGGCATCACCAAGGGAGCCCAGAACCGGTCTTACACCCAAAGACTCTAACAAGACGGCCTTATTTTTGTTGCGTACGAGGGCCGAATATGAGAAAGACTTGGTGGTGGGAGATTCAAGGAGGAGGGAAAGCGTAGCCCCGCCAATGTATCCAGTCGCGCTGTAAGGGCCTACTTGTCAGAAAATGCTGGTCCTAATTGTTTAAAACAAATTGCTTGCCCAGTGATGAAAACAGATTTGGACATGATGATGAGTTCGTTTAAGAATGCCTACTCCACTACAAAAGTGCATTTCCAATAGCCAATCACACGGCTGCTGAGTAAAGTAGATGCGCCTGTGGCGTAGTGCGTGGGAACTTGGAGCCGAAACCTTGTTCTGCGCTCACAAAAGATCTCAAAGAGGAAATGTATACAAGTATGCTTTAGAGATGTCCAGACGTCTCTTGCCACAGTTCCAAAAATCTTCTTGTCTCGCTCTCGCACAGTGGATACAATAATGAGTACCTAGGACTCGTGCCCTGTTTACGTCGAAAGGCTTCGCTTTGATGCCGTGTATCACAAATTGCAGCAATTCAGGACACTTTCGTTGCTTAATTGTAAACAAAAGAGGGTACAGGATATAGGCTTACGCAGCTTGCATGCGAGCTGGCCAACTAGGCGGAAATTCCGCGCTGTCAGTGTAATACTACAGTCACTCACTCCTTCATTCTATCCCTAATGCCCGAGGGTGCTGGATGCCTCAGTGCAAACTTCACACCTACACGATTCTCTAAAACCATGCCATTCTTTCGAGCCATGGCGCAACTTGTCGCCCCGCCTCGATACGTTACGCTCGACTTCCCCTCTGCCGAAACAGAACCAATGCTGTGGTATTCTTATCCCGACGAGTGAGCTGATGCTTTATCGTTGCCTTCATCAGCCTATTGATACGCTTTGCGGCTCAGTATTGAGATGGACAGACCTAGCAGTACGGCTGCACGCGAAGAGATGAAGATATCACTGAGTCCAAAGAGAAGGAAGGGGAGGATAAACCGGATGCTGAAGATGCGACATAGCGGGCGGGGATCGAAGAGTGAGGCACAGAGAAAGACAGCGAGAGGTGCTCGTATTCGCGGGACACGTGGAAAGGAAGTTGAGAGTCCTGGATTTTGGGGACCCGGGGCGGAGTAACTGTGGATGGTAATGTGGCCCCTTCTGCTTTGTGAACTTACTTTTCTTGTATCCATGTCCCTGGACCCTATGTATCAATTGTTTTTTTGAAAATGTGGTCGTTCCCCAAGGCGCGCTTTGTTGCGGATCCCTTCCACAAAGCCACGTCTGCAACAATATAAGTTCACCACTCACGGCATGATACGCCGCAAGATGGCCTCATATACCCAGCACACGCGGCGTCGAACTAAATCTTTAGCTTCTCAATACTATCTAAACAAACCCCTGCCACCTCGCCCTCCGGGACCAGCAGAGGCTATAGACGACAGACCACTTTGGATGAAGCCTGCCAGAAGAGACGATGGTTTTAGAACGACGACACCTAAGACTAGTTTAAGCTCTCGGTTCAACATACCTGCCTGGTCTCGTTTTTTTGGTAAAAGGGGGCTGAAGAAGGTTTCATCCTCACAAACCAAGTAAGTTCAGCCGTACTGTCCTTATCAAAAGTTAGTTAACTGGTGCATATTTTTAGCCAATGGTCATCCGATCAGGATTTAATACCAGGACGAAGGGGTGTGGATATTGACACGAGATCAGTCCAAACCACTGTCTCGTGTTCCCGTTCAATGTTCACGAGGGGTCGGGAGCCTCGACGGCGAGTGCTCGTTAAGCGGAGCAGGACACATTCCAGGCCGAAGGGTCCTTACGAGCTTGATCCAGTGGTGCCTGAAGCGTGAGTGCAGTTTCAATCATCGTGATCCGCTCCGTGAACTCAGACATCCCAATACATACAGAAGGCCTTACAGGAAGGCAATGTCCCAGTCGCTTAAGGACCTTTGTGGGTGTTCTTCGGAGACATGGGCAGACCCAGAGGTTTCTGGAAACTACATATCGTTCTTGCCAGATATGATGGGCACAAAAGAGAACCTGCCGCTTTGCAAAAAGCAAGGAGTGGTGAGGGGTTACGACAAGCCAACGCTGCGTAAGCGCAGGGAATGGTAGAAACCATCAATTAATTTATGCTTATGCTTCCTTTCGCCTTAAGTTACCATGACCGTTATGTCAATGCATCTGCGTTTCGCGTTTCATGAGGAAAGACTCTAGGAAAGCCAACTTTGAAAGTATTAATAGGCATTGAGCATTGGATGCATTAATTAATGAAATGAAGGCTTCAAAACCTCTGTATGGTGTTCCTTGGCAATGAAGAGTTGAAGAGGTTGAGCAGAAGAATGCGACAAGGGACGGCAAACCCCGAAGGCCTGAATTTACACCGGCGCTTGAAAACCATTTTCACCAGCAATGGCAAGGAATGGTCCAGGACGTCCTGACGCCTTAGGCCTCCCGACTGGATCTCAGGATAAAATGACAGAGCCCCTTTTCATCCCCCCTACCACTTCATCAGGAACACTTCTGGACAACCTAATGGGCTCGAAGTAAGATACTGATTTCCATTGAAATACTGCTCTCACGATGGGCTTAACAGCCCTTATTTTTCTGCCGGATTTGGTTTAATGGTGAATAATTTTTTTTCTTTTGATTGCCAGGAATCACTAAACATGACGTATCAGGGCGTAGGAGTAGGTCTAGCTGCTCTCCGACGTTCTATTAGCGTCTTGAGCCATATAGTCCGTCGAAGAATGCTGGTCTCCTTAGAAATACCGAATCGAGATAAAGCCTTCGAATGGTTTCTTGCATGGCAAGCGAACCAGTCATCCGCGGCATCTCGATTTATCCGTAGTCACGAGCTGAGTCTGGAGACAACGTATCAGCAACATTCCAATGGCAGCTCCGAAGCCCTCTTTAATCTTGTTGCTGGACCTGGGACACATTGGTTTAGGTATCGAGGTGCATGGATGCAGGTTAGTCTCTTTTATTTGTTGTTAGGTCCCTTTGGGTATCCAAACGCTGTTTATTGGCACCATTTGTTCATCGGACTGACAGGTAAAGCGTGAGCGAGAAACGAAATCTATAACAATGGCAGTGGGTGTGCCATGGGAAACGGTCACTCTCACCACACTCTCGAGAGATAGACAGCTGTTTCCTCAACTTCTGGCTGAAGCGCGACATCTAGCACTTAAGGGCCAGGAAGGGAAGCTAGTGATTAATACTGCATGGATTACTTCATGGAAGCCATTTGGTAAACCACGACCAAAGCGACCCTTGGGTAGCGTTGTTCTTGAGGAAGGTGTCGCGGAAAGAATTATCTCTGACGTAAAAGCATTTCTTCAACGACGACAATGGTACGCAGATCGAGGTCGGTGCAAATAACGAAGCTTGGTGAAGACATATAGTGCTCAGTGACACATTTCTAGGTATTCCATATCGCCGAGGCTATCTATTGCACGGACCTCCTGGCTCGGGGAAGTCGTCTTTCATACAGGCTCTTGCGGGTTCTCTGTCATATGATATCTGTCTTCTCAATCTTTCTGAACGAGGACTCGCGGATGACAAGCTCAACCACCTACTCTCCAATGCTCCTGAACGCAGCTTTGTGCTTATTGAGGATGTTGACGCAGCGTTCAACAAACGTGTGCAAACGACTGAAGACGGGCGAGTCTCATGGAAATGCCCCACTGTTGCCATCTGATGCTTATTTATCCATTCCCTTTAAGGTATCAATCCTCCATAACCTTCTCCGGATTTTTGAATGCTTTGGACGGCGTTGCTTCAGGGGAAGAGCGTATTATCTTCATGACTACTAATCACCTCTCTGCGCTTGATCCTGCTCTCATTAGACCTGGTCGCGTCGATCTTATCGAGCTTTTAGATGATGCTAGTCCAGAGCAAGCTAAGCGTTTGTTTATGCAATTCTACAGCGATGCAGATTTAACGAACGGTGTGCTTCGGGGAGAGACTCAACTACAAGATGTGGCGAGCGAGTTAGAAGCTATAGTGAAGCAGGAACTAGACCAGAGCCGCAGAATTAGTATGGCGACTTTGCAGGGGATATTCATACGGAATGGGCCAGTGGATGCTGTACGGTTGTGTAGAGAAGCCTTTATTTCACGAAATTAATTCCCTATTAGTAGTAGGTCGTCGTGGCTACTAGTGAGACGACCTCTCTCTTATAGGCGAAGACTGCCATTGTTCACACTGGGCAGGTGCATTACATAATATGTGTTTGTCACGTGACCGTGACTTCACGCGATTTTGCGTTCACCCATCCTCACCAGCCTCACCTTATCTCATAGGTATAATTGGGTATATCAATCAGTGAATCTACTGTAAACTCATTATCGTGTATACCACATTTAGCTCTTTCACTTGTCTCTTTATTCGCGCTCAAGGCCTGACGTTGCATTACATGGATATTGCTGTTGCATCCGCACATGCTTACGCGCAGACTTGTATCACTCTAACACCAACCTTCTATTCACTAGATTATGAGTGTCCTGTCCCATGGTCTTCAGCACAGGAAGATTCAATCAATCAAGAATATCCCTTTCGGTAAGTCTTTACTGTGGAACGCACTGGTTGCATCTAATATAGAGTATATTAGCTCTACAGACGTAGAATCTCCAGAAGACTATGTGATAAGGCGATACCTTGAGACCCTTTGGCTCCCCGAAGTATATTTCCCCATGCGGCAATTACTGTGCTTCTCACCTGTATCGCTCCTAGTCCATAATGCCCCTTCAACATCTCATTAAATCTCTACGACGCCTTTCGTCTACTTCTGGCTCAAAGGCCCTGCATGCCATGCTAAACCCGTTGCTTCTGTCTGTGCGCGCAACCCAGGAAAAATATCACCAGGAGTTGCCTCAGATTCTGCATGATGGCGGGGGTGCAGGAGAGATTGAGGAGATGGTCATGTGGTACGCCTGGAACAAAGAAAAATACGACGAGGAGAGAGGCGAAGGTGGTGACACCGAGGAAGCATGGAAGAAAGCATGGTTGGAAAAATTAGAACGGCGAGAGTGAGTCTCATCTTTATATCGTAAGGAAAGATTTGTGGTTTTAATGCAATTATGCAGAGTGCAAATCCAGATTTTACTGTATTTTCAGCTTCTCTCCTTTTCTCCTTTAGCACCGACTACTCCAGTCGCTTCTCCATCGAAGAAGCGAAAACGTAAACAAACACACGGCCCGCCATCCCCTGTGAAAGCTGTTTTCCCCCTCACTTTATCAATTGAAGCGGAAGTAGCTGCAAAAGGTACGAAACCTTCAGCGACACACGTTGATGACAGTCTGGGAATGGAAGACCGTCTTGAATTTTTCATGGACAAACTCAGCTTATGGCAACTGGTCGCATCTTTAAATACCACAGGCTCTTCCCATCAGGCTCCTTCTCAACCCACTGAGAAAGATCAAAGGGATTGGATGCAAACATTTTGCGAAGATGTAGTAGAGCCATTGTAAGTTGTTAATACGCGTAGTGTCTCGAGCTCACTGTCCGTTTCATTCCCCCAGATTCAGAGACCGACTTCCGGAACTGTGCGACCTTCTACGCACGAAGGTCTTTCCACACAGCCCGTTTTCTGATGACTCGGACGGTGGGTCATCTCCACCTCTGGTCCGCGCGATTCCAAAGAACAGGAAGGCGAAACGTCCCGCGTCACCTCTTCGCCTTCAAGAACTTAAAAAAACCAAAGCTTCTCAACCACGTGCAGGACCCTCCCATCCACCTGGAAAGGCTCCAGACCCTCTGGAAGATAATGCACCTCAGAGACACAGGAGCCGCTCACGCTCCGTGTCTGTGTCTGTGGAGGAAGTGAGGGCACGTGGGGCCAGCAGGGGAGGTGTTGCAAGCAGTAAAACTCTCTTTAAGGGAGAGGTGGAGATGAAGCGGACGTCATCAAAAGGGAGCAAACTTTTCAAGTTACCCGCAGGAGAAGAGGAAAAAAATCCTTCAGCCGGATTAACACGTCGTATGTCGTGTCATTTGCCACTCTTGAGGAAGATGCTCAACCTGACGGGAATATAGATCACTCTCATAGCGATATCGTTCAGCCCGCTGTTCACACCGGTAATCCGCTACACCGCTCACCCACACCATCTAGACAGCCGAATACATTAGTGGCAGACACTCCTGTCAAAAATAGGGAAAACAGCATCCTCGATAGCATCATTGATTCCCCAGGTGAACTGTTGGCGACAAGTCAGCCCGGTGATTGGTCCAAGATGGATGAGAACACAGATGGTGTGATCTCGAATGCTCCAGGTACTATATATGCCATAGACACACCCATCAAAAAGCTTTTCCCAAAGTAACGCTTCTGAAACGCTGAACCCGTGGGTCTATTACTTTTCCTGTAGTTTTTTGCTTTCAAGGTTTGTAAGATCTTACTGTGCAGGGATCTATATAAATAAATCACCATAACATGGTTTAGTTCAGGCAAATTCAGAAATGACAAGTGACGTGCATTCGACGGCCCACAACCCCGAGAAGTATTCGTCGCTCCAGCTCTTTTCCCCTTTGTAAACGGCGCCCCAATGGCTATTTTCCACCCCATTGATAGGTTGCTCGCCAGAGACTTCGACAGTAACTGTCGACACAAGTATTTGGATCGGGGGCGGAGGGTGAAACATAGAGGGACCGTGATGTATACCGAACATCTTCGTAAATACGTGTAATAGCTGCATAAAAAGTGATCTCTTTCGATACCTGCATGAACACGTTAGATTGAATCATGTCCACAAATATTAAGAGTCACCTATAGACCGTACGGACGGTCGACAGGGTGTCTTCTTCGAAAATGATAGTATTTACGTTTTCTTCGAGGATGAGAAAGTCACCCCCTGATAGAGGTGAATATGATGGCGCGACACAACGCCACGGCGCCCAACTCATACCAAGGACCGTAAAGACGATATCGTGGCAACTCGGAAAGGTGGAGGAACGTCTAGAACCAAGCAGTTGACCAGGATGCCAGTGGGACCCATGAACTGATTCCAGTCAGTTATAAATGAAAACGGATATCGACCGCACGCATCCTATAGGTCTAGAGCGTAATCTTGACATGTTCGATGTTCTCGATGCCTCGGGCCCTTGTTCTAGCGTGCCGTGCCTTACTCTATGCTTCCCGTGTGGCGGGCGGGAGATGAGGAGAAGGTTTGGGTGCTCTTTAAGAGTATCTATACATACCGAAAGCTTGACAAGCGCAAGGTCAATTAACTGGGTTTTAGGCGTGCCGCGTGAGTATCTGCCAGTAAGTCCGAGGACGGTCCTATTTGAATCGTCGTGCCATTGAGAGGTAATCTCATCGGTGGCGTCGAGGTCTATGACGGAAAGAGGCGTACGCCAGTGACACTGTTAACATAGTATTAGAAGTCGAAGAATTCGGGCGGCATTAGCTGTCAATGAAGACCTGAGAATGTAAGCTTACCAAAACCTTCTTTTGTACGCTGAGTGTATATGAAATCTTATAGCCTATATACTCAAAGTAAACATTGGATCGAATCAATATGTCGATGTCGATCCGTCCGTCCAAGACGGAATGTTTCAAAACCCTCCAAAACTTCGAGTCTATGTCAATGTTTCTCGTTATCGTCACCGTGGCCTATACTGGCTTCTCGCCCGATGCTCGGAAGTCACCCATCTAAAGCACTCCAATTATAAAATACGTTGAGAGCGAGAGATGATACTCTGAACGCAACGTCCTCGGTTTCATCTTCAAGTTGAGCCGCGGCTTTTGGCTACAAGCCGGCGGCCCCTGCCCTCACAGTCTTTTGAAGAAGTGCTTCTAATTTTATGATGACAGTAGCTATTTACTTACAGCATTCATGCATAAATCTCTCGGAAGGCACCTGACAGTATTTTGAACATAAGGGTGATGACACTGATGTAGCCGTACTGCAATTGATGTACAGATATAGGTTTGTCAGCGTTGTAATGTGGATCTAGCAGCCATGCTTTTATCAATAGCAGCAATGTCAACTTGAAGGGGGGAACAATACCTCATGACAGCACTGAAGACAGTGGTTTGTCTCCCTTTATGTAACTTTTATCGGTTTTATTATTTTTATTTCGGGCCCAACAAGTGGATAGGCAGCACAAGGCAATGACACTGAGATAGATGTTTATGCGTCCCTACGCGAGTCGTGTAAAATGACAAAGTCCTGCACGTGAGAATCACCAATTCATCTTGACGCGGTGTGAGTAAACCATGGATAATATTTGAAAGGATTGAATAGAGGATGGAGATTGTCTGTCAAAAGGGTCATACTGTTGAAAGTTCTCATGGGCGGTTGCTAAATTAACTGGCAAGCACTAACAGCCGATATTCATTACGCAAACTGAACAAGGATGTTCAATCGATTTTATTTTATTTTACACAAATGACCCTTACATACCTAAGTTAGATGCGTAGAAAGAGTGGTTCATGTGGCGGTCGACTCAGTGGAACTTATTATAATCTCTTTGTGAGTGATAATTACACGTCAGGGAAAAAATTCTGACATCTCATTGGCTGGAATGTAATGTTTGCCAGAATATATACTCGTATCCCTCCCTATCAAGCCAAGATATTGGGTTTAGAGACATTGGTCATAATGGCCCACTGTCGACATCCTGAGCATGTTCAGCTTCACCCCAATCTGATGATTTCTGATGGTTCAGAAAACTCATGCATGTTTCACCTTGACAGTGGAGAATGACTGTAGGAAGGCAGTGAGCTCTGAAAAGTCCATATATCGCAAACTAGTACTACAAGAAAATATCAGGTGCTCCTACAGAAGGAATCGCTCAATTGATAGCAAGACTATATGAGCTTGTGGTCAAGGTAGCACTACCAGTCGTCGGTTCTGACCCAGCCTGTGCGGTGACGAGATATTGGGAGGAGGCAACACCTTCATGTTGGATCAAATACTATTGAAGTTCAGAACATATTCAGACGCGTCAAAGCAACAAAAAAATACTCACAGTAAAGAACGCGTAGATGTCGCCACTGAAGCTCGGGATGGTGCCAGAAGTGGGTAAAAAGGAGAAAACATTGTTTGCGCCATTGGAACCCGTGTAAAGGTTCCAGGTGTGGCCCGCGATGCTGATACTCGAGGCAACAGCCTTTGGCGTTCCGTCCGAGTTGTATTGCGAGGAGATAGGACCAGCATTGTAGTTTGCGAGCCAGATCATAATTTCGTTGACATTAGATCCACCAGCAGTGTTGGCGGTAAATAGGTCATATGCAACATCGGCCACAATCGATGTTGAGGACATGGACCATTTCCACGTGGACTGTAGAAAAACATAAATTCGAATATTCAGGTTGGTAGGAGAGCCAGAACCTACAGGCATGCTTGTGATCGCGCTGAGTTGTTTGTTAATACCAGCGTTCAGTTGAATGTTGGTGAAACTCTTCACTCCGTTTCCGCCAACCCAATTAAATGTTGTCTAAACAAGAACTCATGAAAATGAAACAAAAAAAAAGCATATATACAGCACGTACGTTCCAGGAGATCGTGCTACCACTCTGACTGAGAATCTGCGCGCATTGTGAACCGGAAGTTGCCCCAGAGGCACCCCATTGGTCAAGGAGCAGCTCGTAGTTTCCGGCCGTTACAGTGTCCCACTGGCCACAGTGCTAGTTTAAGAAACTCAGTATAAATATATCCTATAAATTAGAGACTATCGTATGACAAACCTGGGAAGTGTCGATTTCTGGCACAACGGGAGAGGCCGCAGCAAGAAACGCCGGGATGAGACTGAAGAGAGTGATGAGCTGCATAGATTTTTCAAGTTGTTGGCTGTAGGGAGTGATCTTTGATGCACACTGGAATTCTACGAACGAGCGAGTGCGTTATATAGGCCAATTTCATAGCCTGCTAGACATAAAAATGGATGCGAAGTGCTGATGACGAGTTCAATTGCTTAATTGTGTCCGGCCCGCCACGGAGGTTTTGAACACAGTAAAATTGGCCACAGTCAGGCATCTGGTGACCGACTGGATGATCCATGCGCATTGGAGTGGCTCGCCAAGATGTCATATAATCCGCAAGGGGCAATCAGCTTCTTCCACGGTGAATCGTCGCAAATCCAGAGGAATTGACGTCCATATTGCGACGTGGCATTATCCAATAAACTACTGAGAAGTGGATTCGGAAATTATCATGTACGACACGTCGTGGACGTCGCCATGGCCAGAGACTCCAAGAATCACATAACAGAATACCTATATTATATTTTACACAATACGTGTGCGCGGATGTTGGAGAGTATATGGGAGTTATAATTGCAGATGTGAAGATGAAAGGTGTTTAACCTTCAGAGACAGTGTGGACGGCGAATTTTGTGCGCCGCACGACTCCGAAGTCCGAAAACTTCCCGAGATCACGTGACTCTTGCTTAGATCACGGCCCGAGTGTAATTATTAAATATGATTGAGGTTACGAGCGTACTGGGGCAGTGATCCATATACCACCTTATACAGACTCAGCAGTTATAGAAATTGCCGTTGTCAGACCATAATCATGTTGGAATTCGTCTATACTACACAGGGACCCACACACTAGAGGCCATAAGCCGCGGAGTCACAATAACGTTCCTCAGTCGTTTCACTCATACTGTGAACTCTGAGGTACGGTATTTGTGATCTCACACGCATACATTCTTTTCTAACATTCCCTTTGCATGTAGTTGACACTAGCATAGGTAATATATAGTCGTTTCACTCATACTGTGAACTCTGAGTTGACACTAGCATAGTCCACCGTCTAACAAATCATTCCGTTATGAGCCCGTATCATTTACCTGATGGCATAGCATCTTATTAGGAGGCATCAAGTGTTGTCATAATATTATATATCGAAATATATGCCATGTATTTGTGTGGATTGTTCTTCATCGTCACAGGTATTAGGTTACATCAAATAAGGCCTGGGATGAACCTGCAAGGGACAGCACGAGAATAGCGGTCCCAGGTTTCTCCAAATTCCTTTCTGAGACCCGCATCTTCTACCGGACCGCGTTTGAATAATGACCAGATTGTATACGCAAATAGCGAGAACAAAGTGATGATAATCCATCTTCCAGGCGTCGACATAACGCGGCATTCATCAACATAGCCATGCGAGCTCATGGTGACGATTGCCGTGCCCACATCCATGAGCAATACCGCAGTGTACGATGGATGGCGTACATAGGCGTAGGGACCCCCTGTTATCAACTGGTGATTCGGCCTAATGGTGACCTCGTATGTAAACATTCTCCCCATTGTCTTGAAGCACCATAAGCGGATAAGTACTGCGATATACATCATCCCAATTCCGAGAAGGAACGAGTGGGAGAGTGTCGATAGAACTGACAGTGATGGTAAAGGTTTGGCACAGATGTTGGAGAGCTTGTGTAAAATTTCAGCATTACGGAAGTACCTTGCCAAAATTATTGCACATTCGGTGAAAAATATACCGGCTGTTGTCACCTGGGTGGATTCGTCAAAATATGCATAGTATGTATTGTAGCTGGAGAACACGAACCTGGAAGAATAAGGACAATTGGCGGGCAATCCTAGTGAACAATGATTCCCTGTTTATTTTTTTATCCGCTTGTGTTGGCGGTGGAGGCGGTTTGATTGCGACGCGATAGGCGTAGGCAGCGAGAACAAGTAACGCGACCTTGAGCAAGGGGGTCATTGTCATGGTTGAGTGACACGGGAATCCTCAAACCAATTTATACTAGTTACTACCCCCCACGGCCGCTGCTTATATCGGCAGCCCAGGCCCGAGGGTGGCAAAGAGCTAGCACCACATCAGGAAAGTGAGCCACCTCGCTTAGCCAGCAGCTAGCTTAACCCCACTATCCTAGCGCCAGCTACTGTAGCTAGTGTCGGCTAGTGGGTATAACAGCTCCTAGCATGTGTTCACTTTCCTGATGCAGCCGCAGATCGTATAAAGTTTGATAGGAAAACGAACATTAGGCTGTATCAGGTATAAAGCTTGCCAGTCGTAGGGCCGTCACGATATTTTGCGAATCTTGTACATGAGAATAGATACGAGGTTACTGAGAGTAAATGATGCGAACGCTGAAAGTGCTGGGTATGATTCACACGCTCCCTCAGGTATCTAGTGGAGCGCCCCGGAGCCCGCATTTCGTGGAATCCAAGTCTCTAGAACCCAGGGTACGTTTACTGAAATTTTTTGGCGAGTATTCGGGCAAGAATCTTGTTAGTTTATCACAATGGGCTATCTTCTGAGTAATTGCAATGCCTTAAAGATATAAACGTCTTCAAGATTCATCAATTATAGCAATGAACGCATAGTAAGGCTAACGTAAGTGCCATAGAGTGAGCGTTCAGTCAACACTTACATAAATATGGCTCATGTAAGGGGTAAGACAATTTACGGACGGGTCGACTCTCCAGGTACCTAGGTGCCTGAAAATAAGTGATGAGGGGAAGGTGGGAGAGGATCAGATACAAGAAACTGCACAAGCTGAATACAATACAAGGTATTAATAAATTGCCCTACCTTTTTTATATGTAGACACAATTTACAGGGAGAACTTTCATTCCGTGCATTGATACAGTACAGCCTTGGCATATCAAACGATACCGGGTATGAACTTGCAAGGCACATCACGATAGTAACGATCCCAACTTTCTCCAAACTCCTTCCTAAGATTCGCATCTTCTACCTTTCCACGTCCCAATAATGACACAACCACGTAAGCCAGTATCCCAAGCCACAGAATAATGATATACCGCGCCGGGGTCGATAGCATATGGCATTCGTCAATGTAGCTGCCAGAGCTGAGGCCAACCATGGCTGTGCCTACCATCATGAGAACACTGCCGGTGTATGATGGATGGCGCACGTAGCCGTATGGACCCGACGTGACCAGCGTGTGGTTAGGTCTAATGGTTATTTCGTAGGTGAAGAGGGTTCCCAATGCCTTGTAGCACCATAATCGAAGTAGGGCAGAGGTGTACATCATTCCAAGTCCGGTTAGAAAGACAGGAGAGAAAGTCGAGAGTGTGGAAATTGATGGTAAAGATCTAGCACCACAGACATTCGAGAGCACCCCCAAAGCTTGGGAGTTTTCGAAATAGGTGGCTAGGAGTATCGCACATTCCGTAGAGAAGAACGCGAAGGTTATAACCTGCAAAATTTATTGTAAAATTTTCTAAAAGCCGGGCGTGCGTATACAAACCTGTAGTAACACAGCCATTCTCCGAGCTATCTTTTCGAATAGGGTTCCACGGGTGACTTTATCTTTTGTATTCGCCGGTGGATGTGGTGGTTTGATTGCGATGCGATGGGCAACAGCCCCAAGGATGAGGAGCGCGACTTTGATTGGAGGAGCCATCGTTGCTTGTTATGCAGCGGTGAGACGCACTGACAGCGGCGAACAGGTAAGTGAAAGTAAAGTTTTCTTAAGCGGTGATTGGCACCTGGCTCACGACCGATGCGCTCTGAGTGAGGAGCCATACCGTAGGCATTTTATAGGCCCACTATGCACTTCTGGCGAGATCACTTACTTGTTTGTCGCATAGGATGCCGCTCGCCACAATCTCAAGCTTCGATTCGGCAGCGGTTGAGGAACCGTCGGGCCGTATTACTCCCCTGAGATAATTATGGCTACTTTGAGTACGCATTTGAGGCTTTTTTGAGAGGGGGAGCGGAACAAACATGATCATTGTAAGCGTGATGAGAGCGAAAATGGAAGTCTCATAGCACACACGAAATATTCATTTTTTTTTGCTTGATCTGGATTCGTTCGGGGTTTATTCTTTGCTGCAGCTCAAGGTTTATTACCAATTGCGAAGATTAGCGGTCTCCTCAAGGTTGAGGTTTTACCCACTGTACTAATTTGGCCAGCGTCTTCGAAAGCACGGTGGGCAATTCAATTCCAAATTCAGATAAACTGACCGAGGACGTGCCGTTCTTCGTCCTGGAAAATGGGTAGTTGGAACGCGCGATCTCTTTACTGATACAGCAGGTTTATGAGTGAAAGGGTAATACACGCGAGAAACCGAAGCATAGCAAGACGTAATAATGAGCACCAGAACAAAAACACAAAGGTCCATTCTCGACGCAGTCGGGAAACGAGCCGAAATCGCAGATCAAGAATTTAAGCCATGACCCAATGTCGAACTGCCTGACATCCGCCTACGTCTGGGTGTAGAAGAACAGTTGCGAGCCAATGTTGTAGGCGACGGCGACGGCGTTCGAGAAACGTTGGCCTGTAGCGAGCTGTATGATAGATTCTGTAAAAATACAGTTGAAAAGTCAGGCCTGTATACATACCCAGGGGTGATTTTGGTGGTAGTGAAGGGATGTTGTGCAAAAGAGCGTGCTGGAAGAGTTATAAGACAAGAGATACATTGTAGATAATAAATGAAGTTCACGGGTAATGTTCGGCGTAAGGACACATACAGCTGTTCAAAGTCACTGTATCGCTTGAGCATATGAAATGTTGTACCCTGTACGACTGTCAGCATCATAACAGAAATTACAATAACACAAACCTCTTTCGTCAGTACGGCACAGTCATATACTAAAGAGCGGAGGTTACTAATGAATAATCTGATAGCGAGGAAACAATCCTACCGACATAGGCTCCACCCAGCTTATCCCCAACACTCGTCCAACCACCTATTCGTACATCCCTTGTAAATCCAGTGCTTTCTCCTGCACAGTCTCCCAGCCAGATGTCTCCCGAAATTAACGAACGCGAATCAAGCGTTGGAGATCTACCTCTGGGGACAGAAGCCTGCAGGAACGGTAAATATATACGCCGCTTGAGAAATAGATGCGGCACACCCCAAACCCTTGCTGATCAAACTCGTCGTAAAATGCAGACTCCTCCTCAACGTCTACCTTATCCTGCGGAATGATAACGAGGAGACCTTTCGCATTTGCGAAGGGGTGCCTAGCCGTTGAAGTCGTTGTCGGTGTTCGGCTCGTGCCCGTGGAATTGAGATCAGCTGCTGAGGTCATTGACGACTCGGTATATGGTACTGGGATTCAGAGGGAAAGCACAGGATGAGAGGGTGAGGGCGAGCCTCGGGTTGTACTGAGTAGTTCGCCCTGGGCGCCAACGAGAGGCCGATAAATTCGGCAAGCCCATATGCTCATACTGATCCACAATTCTGACGAACCTACGATATAAACAGGGTTGAAACAGAACCCTTGCTCAGGCTGGCGGCCGCTGGCGAAATGAATTCTCTGGCCTGGCTACCCGTCCTTTTACAAATAGTAACTGAATACTTCATTGTGTAAGATTTCACAACAGAACACTATGTAGTGAGTTTTATCATCCCTGATGAGTGTTTCTTTATGCAGGCATTGTGCGCGAAGAGCGAGCCGAGGCTTCATCAAAGCGATGCTTGAAGCCTTGGAAGGGAACTTAGAGAAGCCGGCCTTCAATGGCCGATGCTGGACTCCCCATTATAAGTGCTACACCTAAAGGCTAACCAGCCCCCTCCCTCCCTGCCTCTTACCGTTTTCTATACATTTACTGTGAGAAGACCATTCTGATACTCTCTCCGCCGCAGCGCTGAACAGGTCTGAATACTTGTACAGCCGATGCCTAGCATTGCCATTCGCCGCATCACCAGCTTAGATGGCAAGTTATTGTGTGTACAGCGTTGCACCTACTAACTACCGCCCACCTACGTTCCTCTTCTTCTATAGATCCCCAATTGCCCGCCGCATGCGATGTTATGACAGAGGCTTTCAAGTCTGTAGCCGATCCTCTGCTTGTGGCCATGACTGGAGGAGATTTAAGCCTGTCTCAAGCAAGCTTGAAAGGATATATAGGGGGTGCCATTGTGGAAGGTGAAACATACTTCGCAGAACAGGACGGGGACGTAGTGGGGATATCATGCTGGTTCCCACCAGGGAACGAGATATTGGCAACGTGAGTGGTCAATTATCGTGAAGAATGACAGGACTGATTCTATTGGTTCATACTTGAAGCGAGAAACAGCAGGATGCTGGCTGGAATGAATATTTGGGAAAACTCAGCCAGGCGGGGAGAGACTGGCAAAATGAAATAGTACGAGCTTGTTTGACAGTCTTTTTGTTTTTTGTGCTCACTCCATGTGCGCCCCAGTTTCACCCACGACTCGGCGCGTTGTATTCCAGCACCCACGACTCGGCGCGTTGTATTCCAGCAGTTTGCCCACTCCTACCGCGAAAGTTGATGACTACCACTTAACACTCCTTGGAGTACACCCGGCGCTTCAACGCCGAGGAATTGGGGCTAAGCTAATTAAAGAAGGCATTGATAGGGTTTGTCGAATTTCGTTGTGTTTTTGCGGCACATAATTGTTCCTTCAGGCTGAGAAATTAGGGGTCAACGTATCCCTTGATGCAAATACGGACGCCGCTGTGAGTGTACCATCCGCCATCATATGATTTTTATCAAGGTTCCTCTCACCCATTTCGGCGAGGTATTTTAGGTTTCGGTATATAAGAAATTGGGATTTAGAGTTGCTGGCGCAGGAGAGTTACCATCCCCATGGGGTGATTTTACTTCATACATTCTGGTATGGCAGCATGGTGTCAATGTTTGGCCCCAAAGTGTACGCATCGCTTTATAAGATAAGCGAGGACAAGGCTGAGAGGTAGTAGACCCTCAAGGGAGTCAGCCTCATTCGAGAAGCGAGATGCACATTACAAGATATTTCAGTACAAACTTTTTGCCGTTGGTGAATGAGTACTGAGTGACGACTCTAGCGTGAGCAGATATGTGGGCCACGACAGCGACAGGGCGCGCAAGTTGTATGAGCGGTCACGGTTGAAAGCAAACATGCGCGCCAGGCAGCAAAATAAATGGAGTGCAGGTGCCTCATATAAACGTCTCGCCAAATATGTCCCTGCGTGGCGCGACTTGCAATGATAGGGCCGCAGAGGTGTGCAGAAACCAAACGGGTGATGTTGGACGGGGAGCAGGGACTCAGTTCCGACTTCACGCTCCATTTTTGCTTCTGAATTCCTATCCTCCATTGCGACTCCATGACTCGAGGGCGAGGCCAACCAGACTCACAAGAACTGAGTGAGTATATTTTATCCACAGTTAGAGGTAAAAGGGAAATCACTTTCCCGTCTTCTTACGAAGTTCAAGAACCATCTGCTTATATAGATCGGGCGCCGTCCTCAGATGTAATGCATGCATGCTCCCTTTGATGCTATGAAGTGATACTTCGTATCCTTTTTTTCTGGGGGGATTGCGCGTGGGCTTCGACTGCCCAATATTGGACAAGCAGGTCATCCGTAGAGTAGATATACGCCCTATGTATACCGCAATCTATTTTGTCATGATCGTTAAATATCCTTCGCTGCAGGCGCTCGATTGCATTCGGCCTCTGTAGGGAGTGTGAAGAGAAAGTAAAGGGGTACCAGGATGAGTCGGCTTATGAAACGAATGGATAGGCTTTTGAAAGGTATTATGAATGCCGGGCTAAGTTCGAGTGCTCCAGGGCAAGAATCGGAAATGACTCGCGAACGAGAGGGGGCTGTGATGGGATGGAAAGTAAGAAAGTCCACGAAGCGGAAGCATCCTCCATTTGAAATAACATGGAACAGAGGATCAGAGGTCGGAGGGGGAGGGCAGCTTTTAGGTTGGATATGCGTAGGACTGGGGGAGCAACCAATCCCATGGATGAGATTCGATGAGTAGTACCGGTGTGGAGGGAAATTGTTCATGATGGAACAGTATGTACTGAGGAGTATAGGCCAATCTACTAGTAAGATAATAACAATGGTGATCGAACATGACGACAGTCACCATACCTTGTGTAGATGCATATCTGTGCGCCCATCCACCCAAATAGCACGATCAACCTGGGAGCGTCCGCATCTAAATGTTAAGCAACGGAGCCGGCCCGCGGGTGGAGAGGCCAGAAATATCCCAGATGCAACGGAAGAGTACTAGATTGCCTCTCGTGCAGAGCATGAGTTCATGTAAGCAGGCCTAATGGACATCATAGCGGAACTTCTGACAATCAATCACCTTAGGTTGTTGCGGGTGAGTCTCAAAATTACAATACGTGCAGCCGGTGCAGGCTGCAAGTACTACGGGAGGAGTTGCTTGGATGGTGTCCGTGGGGATAATAAGGATATATAAAGACGTGAGCTAGGTTTGTTACTGACCTTTAGCTAATTAGCAGCTATTCGAGAGAAAAAAAAACGAAAGGCTTGCACCACCATAAATAGCAAAGGGTCGTGAATTTCGTGAGTGCCGTGAAGTCGAGATTCACGAAGTCGATGCTTTCGTAAGGTCGTCCTTTGAGCTTTGAGTGGGCCATTGGACCTGGTTGCACTCAAGTCTGAAGTTCCTTGAAAATTAAATATAAGTCGAGCCCGTACATCACGTAAGCTGAATTACGAACTTATATCATCTGCAGCGACGTCAATGAGCTTCAGGCTCGGACGTGGGCTCTTTGGAAAGCCAGGGACATACAATTTCAAGCCATTAACTACTGTGGGCACCCGGACTATTTTTACTAGGGCACCGAGCACCGCGCGGAATGTCCTGTCTACAACGGCTCTGGTTGCTGGAACAGCGTTGTTTCTCGTTTATTATTTTGATTCGCGCTCAGCAATACATCGCTATGTATTTGCGCCATTGCTAAGGACGACTCTTGATGCGGAGACGGCTCATAAAGCCGCTGTTAAAGTTCTGAGAACTGGTTGGGGTCCGAGAGATACGGGTGAAGATGATGAACGTCTTGCGATTGAGGTATGCCTTTCATGCACTCAATAAGTTTGATTCTGAGGTGACATGTATAAGCTATGGGGAGAGCATCTCTCGAACCCCATCGGACTTGCTGCTGGATTCGATAAGGACGGCGAAGCCATAGACGGCCTGTTTGACCTCGGCTTTGGCTGGGTCGAGGTTGGGAGCGTGACGCCTAAACCACAGGTGCGTTATTTACGCTGCGCCCTCACCCAAGCTCACCCGGTAAAGTCAAGCCAGGAAACCCTCGACCGCGTGTCTTTCACTTGTCCGCAGATAACGCCCTCATCAATCGATATGGCTTTCCTTCCCAAGGTCACACTGTCCTCGTGTCCCGCCTTCGCTCCCGTTCCTCCGGCACAGATTCCTCACCCCCTCATCTTCTTTCCGTCAACCTTGGGAAAAACAAGTCATCCCCACCGGACTCTATCACCGATTTCTTGACAGGAATACGCACATTTGCCCCTCTAGCGCCTGTACTGGTCATCAATGTGTCGTCACCTAACACCCCGGGATTGCGAGCGTTGCAAGGCAGAGGGATGCTAGAAGAGCTACTGCAGAGCGCCATGAAAGAGCGAGATACGGTGGCCGAAACCTCAGGGAAGAAAGCCCGGATCATCCTCAAAATCGCTCCAGACCTGGACGATACCGCTGTCCGAGACCTAGCAGAGGTAGTGAGGACAAGTGGCGTAGACGGCGTCATAGTCAGTAACACGACCGTCGCAAGGCCAGACGGGTTACTATCGCGTGCGTCCTGTCGAGCCTTATTTCCATTCCATAGCTAATGTTGTTGAATAGGAGATAAAGGAGAACTTGGCGGCCTTTCAGGACCACCACTGAAACCACTATCCTTACGCACCTTATCCCTGCTGCGCTCCCACCTGCCGTCCTCTATACCCTTAATTGGCTGTGGCGGCATCTCGTCCGGGGCCGATGCACTAGATTACGCACGTGCAGGCGCCAGCGCCGTCCAGCTATACACCGCCTTTGGCTACGACGGTGTCGGAACAGTCCGCAGGATCAAAGACGAAGTTGCCGAGGAGCTAACAAAATTGAATACTACGTGGGCAGCTATATCGCAGGAGGCCACGAAACGGCTGGCGTGGAAAGCGCCACAGCCTGAGCCCCTGCCGGTAAGCGCGGATGACGGCGTTGCTGCCCTTATTCGCGAGGCTGAAGAATTAAAGAGAATGTTAGATGAGGTCGCTGTGAGGTTCGCAGAGGATGACAAGAAACTTGGTCTTGGCCGGATTGGCAGTTCGGGCGGTGGCTCGGAGGAGGATTTACAAGCTACAGACGTTAGTACTCTCTCGCCTGTGGTGCCCGTGACACCATAGCACCCTCATACGACACACAAAAACTTGTAGCAGCTTGCAGTTCCAGCCTTCAGTGGGTTGACCCAGCCATAAACAAAAAGTCTATACCACATATACTGTATGTGATATCAAGGCAATATTTTCGACCAAATTCTCACAAGGGAAAACCAACCAGTTGCTTTACTATTGTCGTGAGGGGTATCAATACATACATACCAGAACAAACTGTATTAGCGTCATGATCACGGCACTGGCAGACTAAAGCAGAAACAAAAACAAAAACGAATGCAAAAGAACGGTGATGGGATTGATTGTATGATGTTGGCAGAAAGATTCCGTGGGGAAGAGAAAGAACAAGACTAAATGTTACGCCGATGGGAGATACACGCTCAACCCCGCCGCTTGTATCTTCTCCGGCGCCTGTGCATTGAACGACGCAATTAACTCTAGCACGCCTGTGCGTGTCTCATCGCCGAGTTGGTCCGCGCTTTCAGGGTTGAGGACATAGCTGAACACACTGAGGAGGTGGTCTATGTGTGGGCTGAGCGCGCTCGGGTTGGATTGTACAAGATGGAACACTGCGCGGAATACAGGCCGGTTCTCGAGGAAGTCGTTCTTGAGAGGCAGCGCAGCCATGAAAGTTGGAAGAACCTACAGCGTAAAAGCCCGTACCATCAGCAAGGAGAGAGGAAGAGTGAGACATGGACAGACCTGATCAAGAGGCACCGCAGCGGTGTTTTTTAAGATGAGTCGTGCAACGGCGCCCGTAGCGTTGTCGCGTGCATTAAACCGTGCCGAGGGCGAACCTTCGGCGACTTCGAACAGTGGACGCAACGCCGCAAGAAGATGGAGGTATTGCGAGGATAGGTCAGCTTCTGAGTTCTCTACAAGCATACCGGACGCGAATGCGCCGTTGCTTTGGACTTGAGGATCCGAGTCACTGAGCGCCGCGAACAACAACTGAAGAATGGGCTGTCGTAAGAGGAAGAAGGATGAGTTATAGCCCAGCACCGCAAGCATGAAAGAAGACAAACTTCTGTGAACGGTGTGATCGCACCCTTCATACCACCAACGATCTCTCCCATGCACCCGACAGTCGAAGATCGATCGCTCACTGATCGATTCTTACCCTGAATAAGTGCAAAAGACCATGTCAAAACTCTAAGCCCATCGTACTACGCGAGAACTTACGTAGTATTTGATTATCAATGGGAAAAACGTCTGGAACGGCTCCGTGAACTGCGGACCAAGCGCAGTTGCCAACGCAGCAACCACATCCGATGCCGCCGAGATCAACATCGAGTCCTCTTCGGCCTGGTCTTCTGGGAGTTCCTCCTCTGCTTCTTGGTCGGGGTCCATCTGGCACACAGCCTTTTGCTCAAGAACCATACCGACCATCTCGAAAATTTCCTTGATATCTAAATACGGTCAATTGAGCTTTAGACCGATAAAGAGGTCTACATGCGTGCTTACGGTTCTCAACAAACGCAGGCCCAACCTCGTTGATAGTCTCAGCAAGGCCAACAAAAAGGGTGGAGACAGAAGTCCTGACGAATGCAGCATGCAGTTAGTCTCGTGATAAAAAAATTGATGGGGTGTACGAAAAAGAAGAGAAATGGAGCTAGTCAGGTTAAAATATCGCGTTCGTCTCATACGCCCTTGAGCGTCGAAGTGAGCTGAGTTTACGAAAATATCTCATCATGCAACACCACCACCAAACAAAACAAAGCTTCGAATCGAATAACTCACTTCTCATCATCCTCGCTGAACGCCTCAAGCATCTTGGGAAGGATATGGGTTACAAGATCGCGCACGTTCTGATGCAGAGGCACTTGCTGAAAACACCCCCCGCTCCATGAGACATGAAGCATCCGTAAATAAGACCATAAACTTACTACAGGCAACCCCGCCACCCATTCCGTCGGCTCTGACAATTGGTAGAACACCTGTATAATCGAAAACAACGAATCAAACGCGGCCTTCCTTACTCCATCACTAAAGTGTTGGAGCATATTCAACAATTCAAGCGTCACTTGTTCTACGTATGGCAGGAAATGGCGCTTTGTTGCAACGAAGATGGTCCCCGACGCGCCTGCGGCATTCTGCTTCTCAATGCAGATGGCGGAACTGGCTTTGAAGAGATCATCCACGTCAACCTCGACCTCCGTTTCAGTGGTTGCGTCAGTGACAGGGATGGCATTAGAGGACGAGTCACCGGAGGCGAAGTCAGTGGCATCGCCATTGCCAACTAGATAGAAGTTAGCATGAAAAATATGATCATAAAACTATAGGCTCACATGCAGTATCATCAAGTCCGTGTTCAGGCTGCTGTAAGCTCTTGATAATCGCCGGGACGACCGTTGGGAGATACGGCGCAAAGTCTTCCCCAAACACGTCCGCCAACACGTCAAACGTGATAAAGCTGCACTCCGCCAGTCTAGGGTTTCCCGATTCAAGACACACAAAGGCTTGCTTCATCAAATCCGCAAAGTACGGCTGGAAGGTCTCCTTTCCTACCGCTTGCGCGAATGTGCCGAGGGCGTCCATCGTAATCCCCTTGAGCTCGACCTCCTCCACAGCATCGCCCAAGGTGAGGAACTGTTGCACCTTTGCAACGGTCGCTTGGAAGTACGGGACAAAACGTTCCTTAGCTGAGTGTGCGGCGCTTCCAATCGCACCCATGATGACAGACTTGATCTCGATAGGGACCGTATCGAGTAGGGCAACAAGGCGCTCCATAATAGGGTTGAGGTACGGCTCAACATCATTCGGAAGGATCTCGAGCATCGAGTCCAGCGCAATACAAGCGTGCTTTTGCGTAGTGGGTTCGCTGAGCAGCGTGAGGATAGCAGGCATGAGTTGCTCATGGCGCGCTGCACATTCTTCCTCGCAATGTTCACATAGGCAGCCAAGTGCCGTGCATGCTGCCTTGCGCACTTCGGCGTCTGCGTCGGACAGGCCGCGGTCAATAATCTGCCATACATCCTGCATGTGTTGTATGAGGAACTCGGTGATCCCTTCGACGCAAGTTCCGAGCATCATGAGTGCAGCACGGCGGTGGCTGGGATCACCGGAGACCATGTACTGCTCCAGGAGCATTCGCACGGGTGGGAAGACCTGCGAGGCGGGTAGACTGAGCGCAAGGACGTCGATGACGCGGAGGGCACACTGTTCTTATCATTAGTAGATGGAACTTTCATACTAAGGCGCACCTACGCGGGAAGGTGAGTCATCGTCTGGGTCTTCTGGAATAGGTTCCGCAGCAACAGGTAGAAGTCCTTCAAGGATAGAAGCTGCGAGATTGTTGCTCTGGATTTTAGATCGTTTACTATTGGAGGTCAATTCGTATGCCCGCCTGGTTATGCGATGGCTCACTATTTAACAGTCCAGTTGAGTGCGTTCAGGGTCATGTTGCGGATATCGCTGTCGAAGGAGCGGTTCGCAGCGTACAACAGGAGGAACTGAACTAATTGGGGTACGTGTTTCGAGAGAAGAGGTGCTTCCTAAAGGAGAGATCATAAATAGCGGCAATCAAGATAGTTGAGAAGACTTGCAAGTATGAGAAGCGTATCAAAGACATCAAAGATCTCTCGTGCACTCTTCTCGTCACCAGCCTCGATTACCTGGCCGAGTACAGTAATCATGTTTGGCAGGATTTCTTGATATTGGCGCTTTACTGAATATGAACAACCAATGGAGCTTTGCACAGACGTGATTTACGTACTATAGCAGCTTTTTCATCAGCATCAATGTACTCTGCCAAAGCACCGAGAGCCCTGTGATATAAATGAGATTACATCATACTCAGAAGAGAATTGTCCACAAACCTGACAGAGGTAACCCGAACTTCAAGGGAATCGTTATCGTGCGCAAGGGCACTGAAAAGTTTGAAAAAGTCGGGTAGCTGCTCCTGCATTTCAGTTCCTGTTTTTTCTAAAATGGTGCATAATGTAAACGCTCCAGTCTCGCGTTGAGCGACAACTGCGGAGGTGGCAGTCTGAAGAAGAGAAGGAAGGAGAGTAGGCCATTGTCCAAGAGGAATTTCGATCTCGGCAATGGCAGCAACGACGCGAGCCGTCGCATGACGCACGAGTGCACTAGGTGTATAATGAGCAGGTGTTACAAAGTTGCATGTACATAGAACACACTTTTGTTCGCTGAATGTAACATCTAAAATCCTGGATTTGATGGTCTGACGAGTGTCCTGGACTACAGCCTCCCAGAGAGAACCACTCGAATGTGATGTTCGTTTTCGGAGCTCAACAGCAGCTAATTGACGGATCTATAAAACATATCTAGAAGTGACCATCGATAATGCGTGCTGGACGCACGTTGGTCTCAGGTGAGGTGGCGATGATCTCGAACAGGGCAGGAATGCATAGTGGGTTTTTATAGTAGTCCCTGCTAAGGCTTGCGGTGGCCTACAGATAGACTGAGATCAGTGACAATAGAATTAGAAAGTTAGTACACACAGCCTTGATAATGTTGGTGTCGGGAGCGGTGGTTTGCTGCAAGAGACTATGTAGGTTTTGGATGAAGGTTGGCTAAAGCGAATAGATTAGACAGTGTATGGCACTGAAGACTTTAACTCACATCCATGTCGTGAGGAAAAGAAGGAAAAGAGAAAGAGGTGGTGGTGGGGAGAAGGGCTAGCGTAACTGTAAAGAAATTTTTGGGCGGGATCTTCCTGCACGGTTCCACAAACTCGGCGCACCCAGCCCCAAAGGAACATCGGTCCATACCGGTATGGCCACATCCAGTGGATAAGACATTTTCCTTCTAAGATTTCCAATGGTACCGTTCATTGATCAGTGAAAAATTTCTAACGTACCACTGAATTTATGAGAATGTTTTATTTTATTTTGTTATCTTCCCCCTGAAGCCTATATATAACGTGCGGTTCGGTTTGCACATATACTAGACGTATGCACAGCGATTTACAAAGAAAGCCTAGAGAGCTTCCACGCACTCGTCAATCAAATAGTATTTCAAACGCGTACATATTAGATTAGAGGCTCCAGATTTCAAATAACCAACCCATCAGCCAAATGTCGCAAAACACCTTCCCCACGTTTATGCATCTCAACCTTCGCAACATTACGACACACAATCACTGCATGTGAGTTAAGGACACCATCTATATACGCCAGATGCTTGCGCATCTGTGGCAGCGAGTTGAGAGATTCGACCAAGGAGCACTGTGTGGAGGTCAGATAGCGTTCTACGCGTGACGATTTCGTGCTTGTTGTGACAGTGGCAGTGGTTCTGTCTACGAGTTGAATTGCGGCTTGAGTGACAGTATTCTCAGTGCGCTTCTCAAGAGCTTGGAGATAATGAACTAGCGTAGATCTCGAATTCTCCTGTTCAAGATTCTTGATCCGCCCTCTGGACTCCCGTGAATCCAAGGAAAGCTTCGCAAGTACGTAGATGAGAAATAGCGGGAAAATGATCGGCACAAAGATCCAGATCAGCTAAATGAAACATGAACGTCGTGACGCGTATAAAAGTACGCATTATACGCACCAATTGGATGGGTGCAGGCACCGGAATAAGAAGAGGCTTAGGCCTCAAGGAACGCAGAAAATCTAATGAAAATACTGAGCGAGATGGCGGTGAAGGGGTGAACATTGGCAATGCAAAGGGTTTGATCATGGGACTATACTTCTCATCAAACTCACTGTAATCAGGAAAGAATTAGCTAAATAGTAGAAAAATATTTTATATACACTGGCACATTTGTGAATTATTGCTTGTGAGGAATGGGTCCTTGGTGTCGATGGCGCCTGTAACATAAGGGACGATGAGGTCCTTCGCCCTAGAGAGCTTCTCAGTGAAGATGACATATGGGAAATGATCGCTTTCATACGCATTGGCATAAATGTTGATATGGGGGAAGAGAGAAAGCGCCTTGAAGAATACGGTATCTAGCACTAGAATCTTAGCAAACTATCACAACTTTTATGCAAACCTCTAACCTTTGTCCGCCATGACCTCCAAAATCGGCCGCTTAGACGAATTAGACCATTGATCTACTACTGACAACTGTCTTCCCGATCTGGAAAGAAAACGGGGACCGAATAAATTGAAGCATGCCGAGAGAAAGCCTGGGTATCGCGGTAACCCAACATGAGGTGTGGCGACGGTTACGAAATTATAAGGCCTAATGTCCTCGAAGAAACCACGAGTATAAAATATGCTATGTCGATTAACCGATATTGTATTTGAGATAATATGCACTTATAATTACCCAATGAGGTACCTCCCAATGAGACCTCCCAGACTATAACCCACAACCGAGAACCGGGTAACTTTACACGAGCCATCTGCCTCTATACTCTTGAGTCGTGCTCGGACCTGTATATACATAATAATTTAATCAGCATCCTACTATATGCAAATCATGTCAGAGCTCACCTCATCGGCCACCCTCTCTGCACCCCAGTCTACCCCATCGTATGTACAGTTCTCCGCATTACTCTTAGCCACCAAGATATCCAACGCAATCTCGGGATCACAAATATCGCTGGATGCAGACGTTGGATACTTGGCTCGAACGACGCGCGCAAGCTCAGCTAGATGATCGGGATTACCCCATAATCCATGGATGCATACGAGAAGATGGATAGACCTAGGCATACGTTATCAGAGACTGTCAGCTGTACCTATCGACTAGTGGATGTAATATCGCTAAGGGAGTTTAATGATGCTGTATACCGAAGGCCTCGAGAGTCGGCGTAGTCTATGTTACTTTGGTGATTATCTGCCATTTCTATACAGCATGAAGATTTCATACATTGAGGCCTTTTCGCAGATATCGTCAGACAAGTAGGTATAGGGGGATGACAAACAAACCGTAATGCGGCCAAAAAGGGCTAAACTCTGAGAGTGACATATGTGACGGAAGGCGGTCTCACGTGACCGTTTGAATGATGACGCGTCTGTAAATAGATAATAACAGTCTCTGGAGAGCATTAATGGGGTAGTGGTAACCTTAGTCGTTGCCATCGACTAGCCGCGAGTTCGATTCTTGCTTAATGCACTTCAGTTGGATGATTCCATTAACCAGATGGATTTTTAAATATCCCGTCTATTTACGAGAGTCAGTGTAGCTGAACTTTTTGTGTTTATCCCACCGAGCTATAGACTTTAAGCTTTACACACAATATGTAAGATCAGCGCTATATATTTACTCTTTGGCTGGACCGTTGAGCCGTAACCTTTACAGTTCATACCTAACAGTCAATTCATCCCACTAATCGAATGGGATTCCCCTCGTCAATCCCTCCATACCGAGTTGCACCTGCAACAAAACTGGCAAAACAAAGTATCTGTGTACGTCATCATTTATACAAAACAAGTAATTGAATTTCACAAAAATCTGCTCACAGCAGATTCCACCTGACTACCGTGTCTCTATGGGCGGACACCACTCGGGAACTTGAGCCCATTGAAACTCATTGCTCAAGAACGCTTCCTTAACAGCAGCAGGCAGCATCTCCATGTAATTAGGCGGCAGCTTCGTTGCATATGGATCGGCGGATACGATAAACGGCGAGACTGCAGGTGTGAAATTCAACGCTGATGCAGCCGACTTCGAAGTGCTTGACTGCTGCGACTCTTGTGGCGTAAGAGTTGCAGTCTGCGATCCAAACACCGGCCCCGATGTAGTATTTCCAAACGCGGTCATGGGCGCGCTGTTCCCGAATGCAGTAGTGGTATTAGAACCTGAGCCTCCAGCTCCGAAGGCAGACCCCGTCCCACCGGAACCCGAACCAAACACTGACGTCGGCCCCGAACCCCCTGTACCGAAGGCCGACCCTACCCCAGCATTCCCAGAGCCAAAGGCAGAACCTGTTCCACCCGTACCAAACGCCGATGCCGGAGTAGAAGAAGCAGCAGGAGTTCCGCCGCCAAAAGCACTCCCAGTCCCGGTAGAGCCAAAGGCAGATTGCGGAGCAGAGGTGGTAGTGGGACCGAAAGCACTTGTTGGCGCAGTCGAAGTTTGACCAAAGGCGGTTGGCTTTCCTGAGAATGCACCAAACCCGCCGCTGGTCAAACCTCCCCCACCAAATGCGCTGCCACTTCCTCCTGTCCCAAATGCAGAGGTAGGCTGCTGCGGGGTTTGTCCAAATGCAGATGTTGTTTGTGAGGGTTGGCTGAATGTTGATATGGGCTGCGAGGGCTGTCCAAAGACGGAAGTAGGTTGTGCTCGTGTTGCTTGACCAAACGTGGAGGTGGCTTGTGATGATTGTCCGAACGTTGATGCTGGCTGACTAGTTTGTCCAAACGCTGGCTGCCCGAATGCAGGTTTCTGTCCGAATGCAGCTGTGGGTTGTGAGGTCTGCCCAAACGCCGGTTGTCCAAAGGCTGGCTGTCCAAATGCTGAGGTGGGTTTGACAGGTTGTCCAAAAGCGGACTGTCCAAACGCGGTAGCGGGTTGGCTCGTTTGCCCGAATGCCGGTTGTCCAAATGCAGTTGGCTTGACAGGCTGACCGAAGGCTGATTGACCGAAAGCAGAAGCAGACTTTGCAGGCTGCCCGAAAACGGATGTTGGCTGAGAGGTCTGGCCAAATGTAGACGTTGGTTGGGAAGTCTGCCCGAACGCTGAGGTCGGCTGGGTTGTTTGTCCGAATGCAGAGGTTGGTGCCGTGGTTTGTCCGAAGGCGGGCTGACCGAATGCAGACGTTGGTTGAGACGGTTGCCCAAGGGCCGATTGACCGAATGTAGACGCAGGCTGCGACGGTTTTCCAAAGGCTGAGCCTTGTGTAGGAGGGGGTCCTGCAGAAACACGGTATGCGGCTTGGAAGGCATCCTCGGAGTGCTCTTGGGCATTTCTGTGTGCAGCATTTGCGGCAGATATCTTATTTACTTCGTATGTTTTCTAGGATATTAAACCTTGAGTGGTGTGGTTGTGGTCGATTGAGAATACAACGTACATATGCCTCCAACTGCATCGGGTCGCCCGATTTGAGAGCCTGCCATGCCATAAATCGGAGTTCCTCCACACTTTCATCTAATCCCTTTATCAGAGTTTCTTCTGCCTTCCCGGGACCATACGACGAGAGTGGCCATAGCGGTTTGTCGTCGTCGGGAGTTAGATCCTTCTTGATCGAATCCGCCCTACATTCACCAATACAGTTAGTTCCAAGAATATGTTGATGAACTTTTATGGAAAACACCTACGTGAAAGTCTGCTTGTGAGGCGTCGTGCTACTTCCTGCTGTCCATGTCTGATCTGAGAGAGAACTTATCAGAAAATATAAGAAATTTCAAATAGTAGAGGGACATACTACCAAATGTTCCAGGGCCCTGAAGTCCTGAATTTTTTGGATGCTCATTTCTGCACTGTTCGCCGAAGCGACAGGTCCCCTTTAAGAAGAATTGACATACTGCCTATGCTATATATTATTGACAATGTTTATCATGAAAAGGTCAGAATTAATCTTACCATATACAAGATACACCAGAAGTTGAGAGCAAGGAAAAGCTGGAGAACTAATATACTGTGTGTCAGTGTGTGGCGGAATGCGTGACGATCGTGACAAGTCGTTGCCCAGTTTGATCAAGTGTCACGTGATGGATCCTTAGTAACCGTGATCTTGGCTTTAACTCTCACCATTTCTATAAATTCCTGCTCTCTCCATCTCCATTAAATTTGGCACTGACCGGCAGTGCTAGTGATTACTTGCTATCCTAATGAACGATACCCACCAAAGATCTTACATAAGCAACAGTGAAGCTTGAAGAAAACGGACCGCATGTAGGTACCCCGAAACCTTGATTCAACTTGTGTGCTCAATCCTTGTTTTTCACCTGATGCATTATATATCAAATGTAGGGATGCCCTTTCCATTCGACAAAGTCGAGACACATACAATCGACTAGAAACATGTGATAGTCAATTCGAAAAGAAGTCCCTTCAGACTCGGACCCGCACAGAACTTAAATTAGGCTTCAAGATGCTGCATATTTAGCACACAGAAACTCGACGGAAGTTGCTCAACTCGTGGACTACTGCTCTTGTCTCCGCTCACTCATTACATGAGTCACTCGCTTGGATTCTCGTGTAGTCACTGGATTCTTTTCTTCCCCGTTCTTAATTTATATTCACGCTGCAGGACCAAGGATTACTGCAAACCGGTCATTAATAATTTCCTCGCCTACTACCCCAACTAGTACCTAACGGGATCTGTCTTCAAGTTCGGTAACGGCGAGACTTACCGAGTGTATCTTGGTGCTTCAGTAGCACAGCTTGACGGCCGTCCTGCTGCTAAGTTATTGTCTGCTACAGCTGCTTCTTCACGTGTTTCATCTTGGTGCATTCCCTCCTTCGTGGGCCTCACTGCAACTCCTCCACCCTCCATCTTCCTTGGCACATTTCGTACTAAAACTATGATATGCAACCAATGCTACAGTACCCAAAAATATTAGACTCCAAGGGTCTTGCCACGATGGATTCCTGCAATGTGGCAGGCTTACCGCTAGCGGTAATCTGCTCCCACGTACGTTCAGATCTCAAACAAGTGCGATCGCTGATCGTTTTCTCCGTATGAAGCTCGTCCGTGGCGGTGGCGCGCCTTCTAGGATCTGTCCAACCTATAAATCTGTAGAATCGTTTCTCTATGACAATGGCGCTGCAATTGTTGATTTCTTGAGGAGTGCTACCACGCAGCCTTAGCCTTTTCGAAGTGCATATCCCCTCCCCTAGTCAGCATCCTAATCCCAATTAGGGTCGCACGTGAACGCTCGACGGGTGAATCCGATCGCCTTCTAGTAGGCTTCTACTGCGGCACCTGAGTCCCGAAGGATGCTTGAGCACAACACGGCGCGCGACTCCTTTATACCGCATGCCTAGTGTGCAAGGAGGCCAAAGTTAGTCCTCTGTGCGACGCGAATAATTCATCTCCGTTTTATTCCTGGCCACCACACTGCCATCGATCTAATCGATGAAGCCAGGAAGGGTGTGCCTTTGTCCCCTGGATAATTAGCAGACCAGCCGAAGTGCCTAGTTTAGAGTCCGAAACTCCGAGCGAATCATCATAATACCCCGTTGTTATCCTCTGCATCGTTCTTGTCTTTGATTCGCAATGGCTTCGCCTGCTCCGCGTCGTTCGATACGACACCCTCACCAGAATTACACAGGTGCTACGCCAACGGTGCCGTCGACAGCACCAGCGACAACCAGTGCTCGTCGACAGTCGAAGGCACAGGTCACTGTGGAATACCACCGTCCGTCCAGAGAGAGCATACAAGAGTACAACGACCTCCTCGCTGATGCTAGTATTCACGCAGCTGCTGCTGCAAGCTGGACACCCAATTATGAAGACCTCATTCCGGCCCGTGCCGCGCCTCCACCGCCGCCGCCATTGAACACCCGTGCAAAGACCCCCACCCAGCGCAATTCAACACTTGTGAAACCACGCCCTCGCAGCAGGAGTCAACCCCAGCAACTCGATCCATTTGCTGCCAACCCTTCCGGCACCGACACCATTGGCCACGTTCCACCGCCTCGCCCCTCCCGTGCAAATACTGCCACGCTTACCGACATGTACCAACCCTCACCTGTCTCACAACAACCGTTTTCATCAATTGATGCACTGCCAGAAGCTTACGACTTGAATGGTATCGAACCATCAGCCTCTTCTTCTTCTATTGGCACTCGCTCTCGAGCTGGCACCAGCGCAATAAAGAACAAAAAAGGCTTTTTGGGCTCAATGATACCGGAGTTTCTGCATACAGCCAAGAAACCCGAAATCAGCACTCCTTACGACCCTGTCCATCTCACCCACGTCGGCTTTAATTCCTCAACAGGTGAATTTACTGGGCTACCCAAGGAATGGCAGCAACTGTTGCAGGAGTCGGGCATATCGCGATCAGAACAAGAAAAAAATCCACAGGCAGTCATGGAGATTGTAAAGTTCTATCAAGAAGGACGAGGCGACGTATGGGACAAAATGGGGATGGGCGCCGTCGCCGGAGCGGAGCCTCCAATCTCACAAGCCTCCAACTCCGTATTCCAGAACCCTGTAAGTAAGGCTATCTATGTGCAGCTGCAAAAGTTCATTTATCCTGTTAGCGCCCTCCTCCGCCTCCGCCCGCACCAAAACAGACTGTATCCCAGCCGCCTCTGAGTCAGCCACAATTACAACTGCAAACGCCCCCACCCCAGGCATTCCGGCCCGCTCCCCCGGCTCCTGCCGCCCTTTCTCCTGCACTCGACCGCTCTACCTCACAACGTGTTCCTGGCCAATCTGCTTCCAAATCAGACCCCGCACTTACACGGTCCCGCGACCGTTCCCAATCCGTCCAAGTCAAACCGTCGGCCAATCCCAAACCGTCTCCCGCGAGCTCCGCCTCTGACCTGGCTTTGAAGCCACAGCAACAACAGTCTACTGTCAATCAGTCGCAAGCTCCCGTTGTTCCCAGAGAAAAGCCCGATCGCCCGCCACCAGCGCCAAGCGCTGCAGCTGCAAGCCTCGCAAAGCATGGTCAACAAGGACAAGCAACACCCCGAAGGCGAGAGAAAAAAGGGACACGAGATGATTCGGACATTGTTAAACGCCTTCAGGCCATCTGTACGGATGCCGATCCCACGAGGCTGTACAGAAATCTTGTCAAGATTGGACAAGGGTGCGTACGAATATACCTCCCATTCCATGCTTTCTTTCATTTATCCCTCCCCTACGCAGCGCGTCAGGTGGTGTGTATACTGCATATCAAGTCGGGACAAATCTTTCGGTCGCGATCAAGCAGATGGATCTTGAGAAACAGCCGAAGAAAGATCTCATCATCAACGAGATTCTCGTCATGCGGGCATCACGACATCCCAACATTGTGAACTACATCGATTCTTTCTTACACAAGAATGATCTCTGGGTTGTTATGGAGTACATGGAGGGCGGCTCCCTCACTGACGTAGTCACCGCTAATCTCATGACCGAGGGGCAAATCGCAGCTGTCAGTCGGGAAACAGCGCAGGGGCTCGAGCATCTTCATCGCCATGGTGTCATCCATCGCGATATCAAGAGCGACAACGTCCTGCTCAGCTTGCAAGGGGATATCAAGCTCAGTAAGCCGTTGTCATTGATGAATGATACGAGATGGTTTTTCTAACACTGCCCTCAAGCCGACTTTGGGTTCTGTGCACAGATCTCGGATCCGGCGCATTCTAAGCGCACGACCATGGTGGGCACACCGTATTGGATGGCGCCTGAAGTCGTGACCCGGAAAGAGTACGGCCCCAAAGTTGATATCTGGTCTCTGGGCATCATGGCCATCGGTTTGTGTTTGACATATTACTCCAGCTTGCTATCCTATTGATGCATGGCACTTTGAATAGAAATGGTGGAAGGTGAACCGCCATATTTAAACCAGAACCCTCTGAAGGCGCTCTACCTTATCGCTACCAATGGTACACCAACTATCGCTAATCCTGAGGCATTGTCCGCCACTTTCAAGGCTTACCTTGCGGCGTGTCTAGAAGTTGACGCGGAGAAAAGGCCAGATGCTGCTCAGTTGTTAGAGGTAAAACATTCCTGTGGCTAAACATCTACGATCTTCTCACCTTGCGCAGAACCCATTCTTCAAGTTATCAGAGCCGTTGCGGACCCTCGCACCGCTTATTAAAGCCGCCCGTGACTTGGCAAAGTCTAAGTAATACCCCCCACGCCTGTTGAGACACACATATTGCTCTTTGATTTTTGTTTTACCCAAGCTCATCGCAAGCCCCTGGTTTCACCCCTCCTGGTTTTACCCACGCACCATGGTTTTACCCAAGCTGATGCTGTCTTTGCTCGTCACGACCCGCATGCATTTCCCTCACACCCCGCTTCGTTCTACATGTCTTGAGATCCCTCGTATCGTTGCGTCCTCTATATATCCCGTGTCTTTCTATCGGTTGTCATATCTACATGGATATTTTCTCGTTTACCCAGGCGTTAGGCCGTGTCCGTTGCTTGAAGTCTTACTCTCCGCATGGGTACTAGCTTGACGCTGTGTTGTCTAGAAGTTTAGAGGTTATGTAGTTGCTAGTGACAATGGCAAGATACTGTTTGCCCAGAATGATTTCGCCGAAGGTTGTAGTATAATATGAAGGGGCAAGTCGTGTTTTTTTTTCGTGTATCGTGCGATTTACATCATGATGTGCAATGTCTCGGTGGCTAAATTCTCATCGTAATCCCGAATAACTGAGAAAAAAAAACTCATGCGGCCAAAGCATATGCCGCATGGCTTCTGTTTTGGTGTGCAACGATAGAGTGAAAAATCAGTCTGCACAAGAATATGTACATGCTTTAGCCCTGGCACTATTACAATAAATCAATTAGATCATTATCCTGAATACCAATGAGCCTTCACGTTGACGATCTGCCACGCCTTTTCAGCTGCATTCACCAGTTCTTCAGGTAAGGGCCCCTTCTCCGAATTCAGGACGTTTGATCTGAGCTGTTCGACACTCGAAGCTCCAATCACGATGCCAGCGGTTGGAAGGAGAACTGAATGATGCTGCAACTAACGTAGTGCCAATTCTTGGACTGTAAAATTGTGTTTTCTAGTGAGTCAGTTATTGTGGTGAGCACAGTCCGATTCAGATCAAAATCAAACTCACGTAGGCATCTTCTAGCAGGTGAAGAGCTTTGTCCCCTTCCGTAATTTCAGCACGCGTCCCAACCTTTTGCTTATGTCGAACCTCCCGCCGGGCCTTCCGGGATCGTCCTTACCCTTCAGCGATCGTGCTAGAAGGCCACCTCCGCGAGTACGCTCTCAGTCCGCTCGCGAGGATGAGATAGAACAGGGAATGAGTTACGCTAAAGGACTAAACGCTGTCAAGCGACTGCCATACATTCCCAGCGTGGGGGCCTGTTCCGTCTACGCTCGTCGCAGAATGTGTACACCTCCGCGACCTCATAGCAGAGAAAGTTGGAAAGCTGTTGGCTCGTCGTGTCATCAGGAATGATAGCTTCAAGCCGTTGGATAACTAACAAATGGCCCTTTTTATGTAGCTGAGTTATAGCAGCAAGGGTATGCAGTATCCTTGAGTGAAAGATTCCTATCGGGGCCATGAAACATATATACGCGAATCTTGTGTGGTCCAACCGCTTTAATTTGGCGGAGGCCTCCCCATTGCTCCTTCACAGCTTCTACGCCAAGAGGCGGGGCGACTCTGCATACGGTCAACGTCAAGCCTGTATGAAAATAACTACTTCGTGTCGATCCTCACACCGTGCAATTTGAGCTAGCCTAACAATTCCTCCGAACAACCGTTCCCGTACATTCGCGCCACATCGAGCTCCTTATACCCGAACTCATTGCAGAAGATGTCCAGAATGGTCTGACACTCCGGTAATGTATGAAATTTGTGACATGTGGGCCAGGACGACCCAATGTTATAGTTCACTGTCATTGTCAATTCGATCGGTGTTATTCAGGCGAAAAGCAGCTGGGACTCAGATGGATCAAGGGAATACGAGATGGCATTTCTCCAGAAGATATGGGCAGACGCGTCTGCGTGTTTGCAGGATGCTTCATGCCGCCAGTCGCGGGAGACTGATCGCATAAGGTAAAGCAAAAGGCATGTCACTTGGAATGCAGTCGGCGTTAAGTAAAAATATAGAGTCACGGTCAATAATCAAGAATAAGTACCGTGACGAGCTTTATAAGCATTTCGAGACGGTGCTCTAGGTAGATGCAATGAGTTTCCGTTCATTGTAGATATGGGAGTACTAGTACTTACCGTAATTAATATACGTCTAAGTGAATTGGCTGAGTTATTTGGTCTACACCTACATAACCGCCAGTGCTCCAACGATGGTATGCAGCTGGACCTATGACCGTCTTATTCTTCGAACGTAGATCTGCAGACAGTGGTGGGGGGTACATACGCAACATGACCTTCTATTCGCCACATTCACTGGCAAGGCAGGAGATCTTCAGCCCCTGAGATGCGATCCAGAGTGGTCGTGTTTCCTCGACCTTCTACACATTCTTATGGTCAATTCCAGGGCAACAGTCTCGAAAGCGTCTATCCCGGATAGGCCACCGTAAACATCGCTCTGTGATCTAAGCTCGATATTTGACGTGGCAGCCTTGATTTCATGACCTATCAGATACATCTACCACGTCAGAACGAGAATGACCTGTGACCTTCGCGGCGTGACAGACGTTATGTAAACTTGACGCGCAAGATGAAGTCTGTTCCGCGCAACAACGCCTAGTTATCCTATTGTTGTTGCTATCCCGGTTTTGAAGAACTAATATGCTTCGAGGTCATATATTCGACCAGTCGGGTACTTCGCAAAAATATGGGTTTACATAAACCGATTTGTGAGTAGATGCGAGTTGATCACAGTTTGCTAACTTTGCTTACAGCTGTTTCAGGTACATAAAGCGGAGTTTGAAATGTGCTGAATAATCACAATTTCACCATTGCCAGGTATTTTGGGTCTCCCTCCTCAACCACTGTGAGTTAAGCCTTCAAAATTTGGGATAATGGAGTTATATATAATTGAATAGGCCCTGTTCAAAAGAACTTCTGTAAAATGCAGTATTTAACAATGAGGTCTGGCAGGGTAGATTACCCATAGACAGACCAAATCAGCAGATATTGTCCTGGTTCTTTCAGATTATACACTAGTGTATATATACTCATAATCTACAGAGTTACATTGCTTTATGAATGCTCATTGGTGCCTTAGTAGAAACAATAAATGTCTGCATATAGAGAGTCTGTGTTCAATGAAAGAGGAATGTATAAGGGCTGTTTATCCAATGGATTATGAGTATATACTAGATGAGTAACCCGTGCTTC